>JAACJK010000242.1:0-29362 GCA_013368325.1 Ephemerocybe angulata
GTCGTTTTACGCGCGGAACACGATTCCAATTTTTTTCGTCGCTACGTCGAGTTCTCGCCGAGATATAGGTGCACCTCCTCCTCCCCAATTCCCCATCACCCGCCCGCCCATATCTCGGTCACCCGGGCTCCGTTCGGCGTGATCTCTTCGCCAATGCCTTTGTATACATTTGGAGACTAAATGAGTAGCGTTACTTTTGCCGGAAAATGTTGATCGGGAGCCTCGAGCGAGAAATACACAAGTCCGCTTTTTGCGCATCCAGCTCGTCTCCTCCGGTGAGATTTCTTCGAGCCCTCTGTGTCTTAAGCAACCTGGTATATATACCCAACATCGATCCAAACATATCGAGCTCAGAATTGCATCTGTCAGTAACCTCGAAGGTAGGCAATTGCCCGTTTATTGCTATATCTACCTAAAATGCGGTCCCCGGTTTCACGCAACGGACAGGGGCCTAGGAGTTTCGAGCAGGACGTCACCCGACGTCTTTTGACCTTGGAAACACGAATCCAAAATCCGTTTGTCGATACGTTAACTCGTCGTGGTGATATCTAAGGACTTCTTCCTAACCCCTCCCCCCTGTCCAACCCACCGCTGTCTACGCGAGTACAACCCCGTTCGCTTCAATCTTTTCGCCGTTACCTCATAATAAGTGGCGCGGTTACTGCTAGCTCTTTATTTTGCGCGAAGGGGAGATCCGGGGCCTCGGGCAGGGTTTATCCCACTTCGCTTTTTTCACATTTAGCTCGTCGCGCTCGGTGACGTCGTTTCGGGGCTTATGGACTCCCAGTATGTCACTGGGTGATGGCTTCTGGAGCCGGCGTGCTCTGTGTCCAGAAGCCATCACTGTGTGAGATAAGGCTTCTGGACACATAGGACGCTGGCTCCAGAAGCCATCACTGTGTGAGATAGGCTTCTGGACACAGAGGATGGCGGCTCCAGAAGCCATCACTTATCTCACACAGTGATGGCTTCTGGAGCCGCCATCCTCTGTGTCCAGAAGTCCGAGCCACCCGAGTTAGTAATGTCAACGGCCCATGCTGCATTTGCACTGTGCTCCGAGTGCAGCAGTGAATATACACGCTGATGGCGCACGCAGACCGGTAGGACTCGCGGTGTATTATCACACGCCTGTGCCCTCAACTGCACTCATAAACCTCGCAGCCCTCTCGACACACTCCGCAACTACGGTATAGCATGCGACAGCACACAGATGCGTGTGCACCATCCGCGCAACCCAGGTATGCTCTCCACCGGCATACAGATGAGTCAACAGCCCATGTACGCCGTCGGAGACTCTACACTCGCACTGCGCTGTGAGTACAGAGGTGCACATACATAGCTACAATGGTGCACAGGTATGTGTGCGCCGTCGCCGCAGCTCACACATATCCTCTGACGGCATTCCAATCCGTCGAAAGCGCGAGACAGTGTGTATGCTGTCTGAAACTCTGCACTCGCATGTTACTGCGAGTGCGGAGGTCACAAAGATCCACCATTATCCGTCAGTGCATGAGTACACCTCCGCACTCGCCCTGCACTTCAAGTGCAGAGTCCCGACAGAGTGCGTGGGATGGGATGCACAGCCGTAGTACAGTGTGGGTGCAACGATAAAGCACATACATGCTCCGTTGGTCCACAATTCTCCCTCCAGACTCGCTCTGCACAGCGAGTGCAGAGTTTCCGACGGAGTACACGTGCGGGGTGGGCCTGATCTCACCGGGTGATGGCTTCTGCAGATAAAATTCTCTGTGTCCAGAGGCCTGAGTAACCATTGACCCCAAACTCCCAGTCTTATGATACCAGGTGATGGCTTCTGCGACTGACATCGTCTGTGTCTAGAAGTCCGGGCCATGACTCCCGCACGTATGATAACCAGGGATGCCTTCTGGATCCCATTTTTAGCTCTCTCACTGTGTGTGTAATAAATCTCGCAGAACAGGACAAGGGAAGGGGTTCGCCGACACATCTTCAAGCTTTAAATGTACCCATGGCCCCACAACCTACCAAGAAGTACCAGACCATCTGGGTCTGGGAATGAGGACCGAGTTCGAGTACCTTGCTCAGCACATGCACGACATGAGTACACCCCGATGGCCACACACCCGCTCGCCGCCTTCCTGAAATCTCATATATACCATACAGTACTCAGATAGAGCATGAACTAGTGCTCCCCACCGGTCAAGCTTACCTCGCGTGATCCCTGCGGTCCTCGGATATCCTGATCAATTTTGATCGACCCGTCAACCGGCGCCTATCTCGGTCTGCGCGATTTCCCCTTTTTCCCTCCAAGGATCCCACCTTAAGCTGTATCTATTTTGGCTTGTAACCTAACGAACGGTCGGCAATCGGCAGTCGTGTCAATCCGACCCCTGCGGTGAAAATTTGGTCACCAGGGTCGGATTTGTCCTGCGAGTTTCCGTTTGTCCTCCGATAATCCCGGACTCGATCACGGGAATACACGTCAATGCATGCGTCGTTGCAGTCGATCCATAGCGTCGACAGCAACACAATGTTGTGCATGCGCCATCGTAGCCGACTCATAGCGTCGACGGCGATGCAGTCACGCACAGGTGTGCATGCACCGTCGGTGTACAACAAGTGACAACTGCGCACAGTCGGCGGCAATACTTGTGTACATAAACCGTCACCATACAAGTCCTCCGTTGGCGGTGACGTCGGACGCCGTCGTTGTTCGCGGCGTGTGGGGCCAGGTGGGTCATAGTGCGAGGCGGGTAAGGAGTATGTCGCTGAGGACAGACGCAGAATGCAGTGTCGGCGGCGTATGCCAGTGACGACAACCATTCGCGTGTGTATGCCCTGCCTGGCTGCATGTGTGAGCGATGTAGAGTGCCCGTAGGGACTCGGGTGCTGGGCGTGTCCTCCGAAGAGCAAGATATGTGATTGTGCAGTGGAAGCCTCTGTATTCGCCCTCGTCGAGATAGTGTGGAGTTATTTACGCCGACAAGCGGATCTCGTCGGTGATTCTAGACTCAGTGGGGAGAGTTCTGTCAGAGCTTCGGCACTAGCACTCGAATACCATGCACTATGAGTGCTCAGTGGGTGGTGCTCGCATCCTCTGATGGTGTACATTCCGAGACAAGTACATCCTCAGAGCTTACACTCGCATCCGTAGACTGGATGCGAGTCTCGAGCTGTGGGTGTTGTACACGCGTCCATGAGCGGGAGGCCGCCCTCTGACCACCTATGCGTGGGCCGTCGGATCCTTCACACTACACTGTGAGTGCAGAGTACCCGACGGCGCATGCGTAGGCTATGGACGCGCACTCGCAGTACAGGGCGAGTGTGTTGTGGAAGTGAATCCCTGTACGCAGTGAGTGCGTGTGCCGTCGGTGGACATTTCCACCTCTGTACTCCAGGACAATGCAAACGGTGTTGTAGAGGGCATACGCACGTTGTACACGCGCGGCGTGTATGTGGGTTATCGGAGTGCAGAGACTTTGACGTCATAGACGCGCTGTCAACGCCGTAATATTCCGTCGGAGGGAATGTGTGAGCTGCGCTGACTGCACATGCGTGTATGTCTGCCGTCGGAGCCGGAGCAGGGGGCATGGATACGCCGTCCCATCGCTTCACTCATCACTCATACATCCCTCGCCGTTCCAACCACACTCTCACCGCATCCACCACGCGTCTCCTCATCGACCTCTCCATCCCATGTCTTTCCGTCAACCGCCGTCACCTCCCATCCTCTCTCCAGTTCCTCCGACTTCGCCAGCACATCGCCTCCGGACTCCCGAACCGCTCACCCCACTTATCACCTGCCGACCACCTATTGCCTTACCTCGTCTTCACTACCGTCGTCTCCATCTTCTCACCACCCGTAGTCATTGTAGGCGGTTGTAATGGATGTCTAGTTCTGTCGTAGTCAGTAGATACCCCCCACGGCACATGTCGTCCCACTGCGTGTAGAGGTCAACAATTAGGACCTTGAAAATCCTCGAAAGTACGCGGCGCGTCAAGCGATAAGAGCCGCAAAAGCCATCGAACGAAAGTCACTCACCTTCGACTCGATGAAGGTTCGGCTACTGGTGCAGGTAAGGCACACTCTCTGCCCCACCTTGTTTTCCAACGCGCTGATCGTTCTCTCCACGGTGGTATGCTGCGAATCAAGCCGGAGTGAGTACTCTCGCACAAATTACAATACTGGGAGTGCGAGGTCAGAGCGTGACATGTCCACCAACAAAGGACATGTACCCTCGACGCACTCCCAATATTGTGCGAGTGCGCGAGTGATCTGACCAAGCATCCACGGCGCATAAACGTGCGAGAGAAGTGATTCCCGCCCCTGTCAACCCCAGACTCCCAGTATGTCACTGGGTGATGGCTTCTGGAGCCGGCGTCCTCTGTGTCCAGAAGCCATCACTGTGTGAGATAAGGCTTCTGGCCACAGAGGATGCTGGCTCCAGAAGCCATCACTGTGTGAGATAAGGCTTCTGGACACAGAGGATGGCGGCTCCAGAAGCCATCACTTATCTCACACAGTGATGGCTTCTGGAGCCGCCATCCTCTGCGTCTAGAAGTCCGAGCCACCCGAGTTAGTAATGTCAACGGCCCATGCTGCATTTGCACTGTGCTCCGAGTGCAGCAGTGAATATACACACTAACGGCGCCCGCAGACCGGTAGGACTCGAGGTGTATTATCACACGCCTGTGCCCTCAACCGCACTCGTAAACCTAGCAGCCCTCTCGACAGACTCTGTAACTGCTGTATAGCATGCGACGGCACACAGATGCGTGTGCACCATCCGCGCAACCCAGGTACGCTCTCCACCGACATACAGATGAGTCAACAGCCCATGTACGCCGTCGGAGACTCTACACTCGCACTGCGCTACGAGTACAGAGGTGCACATACATACCTACGACGGTGCACAGGTATGTATGTGTGCGCCGTTGCCGCAGCGGATATCCTGATCGATTTTGATCGACTCATCAACCGGCGCCTATCTCGGTCTGCGCGATTTTCGCTGTTTCCCCATTCTGTGCTTAGCTCGTAACGGTCAGCAATTGGCAGTCGAGCCATGGACGCACAGACTCCCCAGTCGATCCGACTCCCTTTGCCCACCGTCGGATTTGTCCTCCGAATTTCCGTTTGCCCTCCGATAATCCCGGACACATCATGGGGAATATCCGCTTAAAGTGAGCGGCTATTATCATTTAGACTCGCGTCCCTTTGCTCTATTTTTTGCTACTAATTCGATAGCCCTGACCCTAAATTTTTGAGCATCACTTCCCTCGGGTGTCGGTCTATGCATGGGTACGGTCTATTCTCCCATTCCATATATTCCTTCCATTTTCTTTGCTAATTTTCTTCGACGTTGCTCGCTGCACGTCTTCGCTCTACCCCTCCACTGAGCACTCTGCTCGTCGCCGCCTTCTTTGAGCTCGTCGCCTTCGACGCGCCCGCAGCCGTCCGCCGCTATGCAAGTCGGTCGAATGCTTTGGCGCGAAGTACTCTGCTCGCCACCGCATGTCGTCGCTTTGAACCTCGCTCCGCAAATGGGATGAATCGAGTATGTAAGGATTTTTGATTGACCTTGAAGGTGTTTCTAATGGACCTTTCTGATTCCTAGTCGCATATCTCACTTGCCAGGGCGTCGTCGTCATCGTGCGCAGTAGCCACAGTCGCCGCGCAACCGCCGCCGTCGTCGGGGTTTAGAGCTCGTAGAGTTGGTGTATTACAATGTAAATCAGAGTAGACGGTCCTGGAAATCGAGTCGAGAGTGCGTGCGCCATGCCATGGGACGGCATGAGAAAGGGTGAAGATGTGGGGAGGGAGAAAGAACAGGCCGAGGCCGATGACGTCTCCCACCGGACGTGCCAGAGAACGCCTAGTGTTTACCCAGGTTTGGAGGCTACTACGTACCATATACTCGTCCCACCTTCGAGATAGAAATCTCTAGAATACCTCAGATTCGCCCATCCAAGTGACCACCCGTCACCGCCGTCCATCAACAACCCGTCGTCTCTCGACCCTCTCACCACATTCACCGCACATACCGAGCACCGTAGACCAAGTAGCCTTTCCACCCAACATCCCTTCTGTCAACCGTTGGCACCCTTCTATCGCCTCCCGATGCTCTCGCTCCACCCAACTCTACCCGTCCTGTGGCGGGTCGTCCTAGCCGTAGGTGTCCACTCCAAACACCGAACCCCAAAATGCCGACTGAGGAATGAAAAAAGTAACACTCACTAGTACCCTCCCGCCCCTCCCTCGTACTAATATCATACCCCGCTGTATCATACCCCGCTGCATGCGCATGGCACGTATCCACGCACACGCCGATGCGCGTCTTGTCCTCTACGAGCGCGATGATAGCTGCTCTCTGGGTGAAGGAGGAGCCGATGACGTTGCCGGCGCCGGCCAGGGTATAGCATGGGGTGTAGATGAAACCGGGCGCGAGGTATGGAGGTATGGAGAATGCATGTAGGGATGTGAATGCGAAAGGGCGGAGGTATGGTGGAGTGGGGTAAGCGCGCGCGGGTGTGGTTATGAGCGCAGGCGTGCAGGCGTAGGAGGGCGTATCTCAGCGCGTGACGGGCGTGCAGTGCGAACGGAGGTAGAGCGGGAGCCGTCGAATGCGGCAGGTGCGACGTCGGAGGACTCAGAGGCGTGTCGAAAACGCGTGCAGAACGAACAAACTCAAAGAAGCAACTGGCAAAGTTAAGTAGATACTAGTAGATGGAGTACAATCTTCCATGGCCACTCTTTGGTTCATTCTTCCATCCATGCTCACCACCTTCACCCTTGACCCTCCTCAAGACTCCATCGCCTCATGATCTAGAAACAATGGCCAAAAGCTCAATAGCACAGAAGCTTGGCTGCATCATCTCTGCTGTCAAATCTCGTTCGGCCCACCCCCGAAGATGTAGGAGCATGCGAGTTGACAGTAAAGAGTGGACAAGAACTTGAGGTCTAAAGTGAGAGTAAGTTCACACTAGGACTGGACTGGGATTTGACCGAACATGACATACTCAAGCATAATAAACTTGTACGGCAGCGGTGCAAGGTAGGTTGCAATGATGTTTGAACATGCAAGTGCTGAAGAATGCAGATCATTATCTGGTTATTAAACAGCACCATTGCGGGGAGTCTCGACAGTCCACGTACCGGATAAACAGAGGAAGTAAAGAACACCCTCCCGGTAAAACAACAAAAACAGAGAGCTTTTGAGATTGCGGTACTTCTGGTGGGCGACATACACCATGATGGCCATGATAGCTGGATATGACCAAGTGCATATATGAGTGCTTCCGCAGGACAGACGACAGTACAAGGGAATGAAGTTCAATGAACGCACCGACTATACTAGCCAGAGAGAAGCCGTATGCGATCCCCAGAGATGACTGATCCACCGCCATGGGAATGCATGGCGAGTTTGGCATAGAGGCTGGCCTGACTGTGGGCGAGGAAGTGAGAGAACACCCCACTACTGAGTTTGACGGGCATACATTTCACGGAAACAAGAACCTTTACCCCATACGCCAGTGCGAACGCGTGGAAGATCTGAAACGAGAACATCTGTTATGAGACATTAGTGACAACGTGTGCGAGGGACGCACTATGTACTGAATCACGAGGTATACCATCAGTTTCCTGTTCATCCCAGAAAATGCATGGATGCGAATGTACAGAATCGCTGTGTGTCACATAGTAAGGCATCTCTGTGTGTACTATTCAGTTTAAGCTACGTACCTTCTGCACTAAGAACTATCAGACTGGAAGATACTGTACAATATGATCCGGTCAGGCATGTCTTATTCCCTTGGCTGTGCATGTTGTACTCACTGAAAACCTGTATGAACGATCTGGTGCACTCGTCAGACGATAGTCCACTGCGAAAATGGTCTATTATAGGGTACATTGTGCTCAGTTTCACGCTAGATATAGAGGATGAACTCACACATTCCCGAAAATCCGATATGTATGAGAACACAGTATCTCGCAACCAAGAACATCACTTTTGCGGAGCTCAATGGGGTAAACCAGATGAGGCGAACCTGGGCTTAATGAGGAAGTTGAGAATCCGGCAACAGGAGACAAACGGACCTCTTCAGATATCGTATGCAGATAATCCGCGAGCTTCCCAAAGTTTCTTCAGTATTCAAGCACGGGGAATTGTTCATAGCACTTACGATGAGTGTATACCCGCTTGCCGCCTGAGCATTGAGGCCGCTTGTCAGCACCTCTGTAGATTATGGCTGTGACTCTCAGCTCACCAGACACTGTTTCCGAACATTAGCCCCGACTGGTAGGTCATGTTGGCGCATTAGGGGCACTCACATCTGTAATATTCGTCTCCAAATACACCTCGACCGGTGAGTCCATGGTTGGCTATAAGGCGGCCACTCAAGACTCTTCAACCTACAGCCGTAGGTGCAGGAAGCAAGAAGGGACTTACACGTCATGGAACTGTCAGACATTTGTCATCAAGATGTGCCAAATCGCAATTAGAGGTCTGCGGTGTGGCATACTTGGTGTCCAAACCAAACAAGCCCAATGTAGCATTGATGTGACTCTTCGACATTCTCTTGTTCCTCGTCGTCGTCTCCGTCTCCCTGCTCGGTCTCTCGCACTTCTGCGTTTCACCTTCAGGAGGTTCGTTTTCAGGTACACGGACTCTTGGCGCTCACCTAACTGATCGCACTAGCGGGTATCCCACACAGCGTGTATTCCGAGAAAGCCATGTTCACTTGGACTTTCTTCTTTGGGAAGCAAGGGGAGATGGCGCGAATCGCATGCCATTGGACGGATCTGTGCAGGCGGATCTGGGAGTCGAGTGTTGAAATGATTTGAGTGTGTGACGTGCTGCATTGGGCGGGCGTGTGTGATGAGGGTGAAGAGCTGATTCTGCGATGAAATGTGGGTGTGCGGGAATGAGGGTGGATGGAAGTCCGATGCGCGTGTGGAGAAATTGGCTCAGGTACGTTCCATGGCGCTCTGAAGTTCAATACCATGGTTTCACATACCCAGGTTTCTATCCCAGAGTTAAGATGAGCGCCTCTCAATAACAGGTACATAATATATACATTGCTTGCTCTCGACACCGGAGACCCGCTGAACTCGGTGCGCCCGCGTCCTCTCGGCGCTAAGTCCGTTCTCCCATAGCCAGCGTAATGCGTGACTGATGCGGACGCATCAGTCACACGCCCTCCCCCTTTCGTTTTGTTTATATCCCCACGCCCTTTCGTTCCATCCCCCACATTCCTTTCTTCCCTTACCCCCACTCTCCTTCCCTCTCTCTCCCTAGTTGCGCGGTGCTCTTCGTCGACGACAACGACGACAGGTTAGTCGCATTCTGTATTCAGGACATCGTTCTTTCGCTGACTTTCCTACCTTCGATAGGCCACGACGCACCAAGCCACACTCAGCAATGCCTCAAGTAAGCCAGATAATTGGTCTTCATACATCATTCGCTAACTGTGTGTCTTGACTAGTGCACTCGACTCTCAAGCTCAGTTCCTCCCGGAGGTCAGTATCTTCCTTCACCGGTTTCCACACGTTCACGCCCTCACGTCGCTTGCACTCTGCGATCGCCTTCAGAACGCCAGCATCCCCCCGTTGCCGACTCCTCAACCGTCCATCATCTGACGTCACGAACACTGGACGCCTCCATTCGCAGTCGTCGATACCGTACTTGTCAATATACTTTAGGTTTGGAATGGGATACAGAAGTCGGCGCACGCGCCTGTACACCACACAACAAACCCTGAGGCCACAGATGTCCCATATCTCTAGAGTACGCAGAGCTTGCGAACCACCCCAGATAGATATCTTGTCCCGAGCTACTCACTCACCCAGATCTGCGATGCACTGGGCCCCATGCAGCCATGCCGGCCTCCTCGCCCCGCTCACCACTTTCAAGCATTCTATTCGTTTCAAGGCACTCGCCAAGACCTTGGCACTGGCTTTCTGTCTACACGCGTGGAAGAAATGGTCCGCTAGTATACATTGCATGAGAGAATTGTGCTCAGGTGAACGGATAAGGGGACGTAAGCGTTCGAAAGCGGGCGATCCAAGCGCGCGCGCCAGTCTATTTTGGTCTTTGTTGATTTACTCGTGGGACTCCTGGCTTTCGCACACCAGATCTGAGAGTCCCGAGCGGTCAGGAAATTTGGGTATAAAAGCTGGGTGGGGCGGCTGGGTCGTTCAGTATCATTCCTTTCCTGCTTTCCTTCTTTTCTCCCGCGCTCTCACTACGTTCCTCTATTCCCATTTCTATCTCCCCACGTCGTACTCATATCCTTCGACGACGCCGGCAACAACGAGCTCGAGGTGAGTCCATCGTCCGCCCTCCCGCATCACCCGCCGTGACTGATGTCACGTTCGTCCCTTTCGGATCCAAGTCTCACGCTTCGCCTATAAGAGCCCAGCCACGTCGCTCCTTTCTTTCCCTTCACCCACCACCACATCACCCACATTCGAGCTCGTCGTGCACGACGATGAGCTCGAACATTTTCAGCGAGTAAGTTCTCCCTCCTCACTCCGCTATCCTTTGGCTCACTGTTGTCTTGCCCTTGGCTCACTGTCCATCCGCTCGGAGCTCGTTGTCGACGACGACGAGCTGCTCATTTCTCAGGTGAGCTGGTTTCACGTTCAATATTTGTTTAGCCCCCTCTCTGACTGGCTCTAATGTTCTAGACACCTCCGTGCTCACTGTTCGCGACGACCTGGAGGTTAGTAGGCCGTGCCCTTTCGCTCCCTGCCTCACTGACAAATCTTCGATAGACGCACCACCCACGACTGGCGGACTCCGCTACTCCGCTCTGCATGCCATCACCCCGTCCCGCGTACGTCTGTCTATGTCTCTATTCATTTGAGATCCGAGCTGACTACACGCTGAATTAGACTCTACGCGATTCGACTGACTGAGCCGACCGAGCAATCACAGTACGTTATTTCATTTCAATTGACTTGATTCTTGACCTGATCAATGTTGTCTTCCCCTCATCTAGTTATGCCTGTTGCGTTTCACGGCCGGTTGGTAAGTCAAATGGCTTCATTGAGTCTGATCTCGGCGCCTCCCATGTAAGAATCTGAGTCCCTAAGAGTGAGATCGGTCCGTAAGAGTGAGATCCCTGAGTTGAAGTGTGAGACGGTTATGAGATTACGCCCCTAAGTTGAATTGAGTTGTGTGCTCGTACGTACCCACGGATCCCATAAGATATGAGTTTAGTATCTCGTAAGAACTATGGACTTTGGAGATAGCCCTGAGCTTGATAGTGCCGGGTTCCGTGAATGTCCTCCTCGGCTGTGGCGCCCGCCGTGAACTCATCGCACTCACACTGCGGCTAACCTAGTCATTTTGAGTTCCGGATATATCTGTTGAGTACGCCGTCGCCCCGTATATTTAACTTAGCGCCATATCTAGCCATAACGTGTACATTATCTCGTAATTGAGGAATATACTTGATTCTATTAACTTTGTGCTGCAGTTCGCGTCAATCGACTTTGCGTATCATCCTGGCTAAGTATCGGCGTGTATTCACGCTAGTACTTTGAATACCGCGTCCTATATTGACCTGTACAGTAATTGTATTCAACTACACTGCGTAGTGTCGAATATACATACCATCTGCATTGCTTTCGCTCATTTATCAGCCTTGTACCTTGTGCGCGCTCGCATCGAATCGACCCTATCCTGCGTCAGACGTTGGCGAGTCCACTCTGATGAATCTTGCGTTTGTGCACACACACAGCCGAAGTGGTTTGGCGTACATTTGAATCACAAGCACACATACGCACTCTTAGTATCCCTGACCTATCTGTCGACACCCTCCCTCATACACCCATAATCTGAATGCTCGATAGGTGCGCGTGCTGGGCTTAGCGATTCAACTATGTAGTCAGTCCCACCTGCGAGCCAGATTGGAATACTGTTAGTGTCGAAAGAGCCATGAATGGCGAATGGACTTGGGTCTGGAGTCGATGATATAGGCTTCGCAGCTCGCCGAATAATGAATGCGAAATCTGAGCGCCTGGGTGTACGTTGAGCGATATCGTGCGTGTGTGCCGACGTCGTTGATTCTCCATGTGCTCATGCGCACATCCAAGAACACAGTTCAAACTATCCAATATTAAAGACCAAAACTAGACGACCGGGTCGTTCACCTCACGCTATTCACTTTAGTGCGAATTTCGCTTCAAACCCCACCCTAGAACCCTACTATGCACGGTATGCACGGAATATCAAACTCAAGACGGCGATTCTGCGACCTTGATGGGTTCTGTCTCTCGGTCTACAGTTCATGCAGGGTCTATAGTTACACGAATGCTGAAGTCGCAATGACCACAATTGTCTTAATATAACCCAGGTGCGTTCAATCACAGTTCACTCTTACTTCATTCGTTCTAGCCTCTCCAACTATATTGAGGGGGGAATTCAGACTTTCGGTGAGTAATACAACCTGACTTGACTCTGTACTGACCATTTGAGCCTCTGATCCTTCAGACTATTGGCCTCGGGTCGAGCGTAGAGTACACGGCGCGCTGGAATGCGAAATAAACAAGAAGTATCGCCAGGCCGTTCAAATGCATGGTGTTATCGGACTATAGACGACCGAGATTTCAAGTGTAAGCGCATGAAGACGCTTGAGTGCGAAGGGGGTATCGTAACCTCTTGTCGGATAGCTCGTCGTCGTCGCAGAGAAATAAACTGGTATTGAGGGGAATGAAGGTGGGTGAGGATAACCTGTTGAACACGATGTAGCCTACAGTATATATATACCAGACCGGTCCGATCTCGGGAAACTTCTAGACTATTCGTTCAGGGTCCTACTGGTCACATGAAGGTACGCGCATGGCTGCCGTGCAGCCATCGCGCGTTCCTTACATCTCCCAGGAACTTCTCATACTGACTCTAGGTCAGTGTGACACCAGCGAGCGATGCGGCTACGATAAAGTCGAAGGTCGGTTGGCTGATTTCGATGGGCGCTTAATGTGACTCTGCAGACTGCTTGAGGTTGATGCCGAACGAGGGGATAGCAAAGGAATGGTGATGGTGAACCGTGATAAAGGGGAAGGGTGAAGGCCATCGAATGGAAGCTGAGGACGTCTCTTCTAGCGCGACAACGCGGCGGGGTACTTCTTCAACATGTCGATTGTCGATCTTGATGCACTCTGCCCTGCGCAGACTGGTGACTGACTGTGTGGCACTCGTGGCCCGTAAACTTCGTAAACTTGCTTCGATACTTCTGACTTGCTTCTGACTTGATAACTTGGCCTGCAGGTGTGGGCTATTGGCGATTCAAGATGGATGCGACTTGGTCGATGGCATACGTGAGCCGTGGTGATGACGCGGGAATGACGGGCTGGGGAACAGCGTCCGGAGTGAGCGGTTGATGGCGGGTGACTGAGGTAACGTCGAAGGAAGATGAAATGAAGGGGTGAACGGACGAATTGGTGTTGGTAAGGAAGCGTGGTGAACGACGAGAGCGTCTCCAAGAAAGGTTAGAACCCCCTCGCGGTGGGCTCCAGTTGTAAGCGCATGAAGACGCTTGAGTGCGAAGGGGGTATCGTAACCTCTTGTCGGATAGCTCGTCGTCGTCGCAGAGAAATAAACTGGTATTGAGGGGAAGGAAGGTGGGTGAGGATAACCTGTTGAACACGATGTAGCCTACAGTATATATATACCAGACCGGTCCGATCTCGGGAAACTTCTAGACTATTCGTTCAGGGTCCTACTGGTCACATGAAGGTACGCGCATGGCTGCCGTGCAGCCATCGCGCGTTCCTTACACAAGTACGTTCGATCTCCAGGCTTCGATGAATCGCACAAGGATTATGCGCCTTCTTTCGTACTTTCAATCCAACTATATGTGACTTCGCCCTCTGCGTGTGTTTACGATCTGCGCGTCTTAAGAGTTCTCAATCCCAATTCAATCGGATGTAGTCAGACATTTGTATTTGGTTTGTATGGACTCTAAGGGGGTATCTACGAGTTCTACATTTCAGGGTACTCAAGTATGGTTAGTTCTATTGCTCATTGCTATCTGCATCCCCGGATATCTCGACGAGTATACTACGGCGCAAGGGTTAGCAATAAAGAGTCGACGCAGGTTTGGTCTTGCAGTGTATGTGCCATTGACGCACCTCTTCAAGCCAATCTCAGACATGGGACGGCGCTTCACACAACTCACGGTGGGCTCCTCGGAGTCCGAGCCTGGCGTCGAAGCGCCCACACGGTGTCGGCCCAGGCCTGGGCCGGCGTTGGCCCTTTGTTTGGCACGTTTGTCAGCTCCGCGCGAGCCAAACAACGGTCCTCCGCCTGAATCACCGCTGTTCACTTTGTTCTGCCACCACGCCTGCACCTCCGAGCCACCGGCCGCGATTCACCAGGAGAGAATGCGGGACGACGACGACCCCACGTCTGGCCGACGAATACAGGTTCAGTTCAAGACGACGGAAGCGACGGGCGGATCAAGGGTAGGGACGGGAGGAGAGATGAATGTGGACGAGTTGAGTTTCTCGGTGCCTGCGAAGAGGAAGGCTGGGGCAGTAGGGTTGGAGGATAGGGCGCGGGTCGGGGGTCGAGGGGGAGGTTCCGTCACGGAATATCCATCCCCCAACGGCGGCAGCAACACGATACGGTGCATCTGCAGCATCACGATGGACGACGGCCTCTCCATCGCGTGCGACGTCTGCGACCGGTGGTGCCACGCAGCGTGCTTCGACATCGTCCTCGGCGAGATTCCAGATGAATGGAAGTGCTGTGAGTGTTCTCCACGGGCTGTGGACTTTGAGAGTGCGGCGAAGAAGCAGCGGGAGCGGATGGAGGCGAGGCGGAGGCAGCAGCAGGCTGTTTTGGCCGGGGAGTCGGTACCTGGGACACCCGTCGCCGAGAAGGAGAAGAGACCACGGAGGGCTGCGGCTGGGGAGCCTGGGACGACGGGGAGGAGGAGGAGGCGCCCGTCACTGGTACAGCCTGCACCGCCTGCACCTTCCGCCAGCCTCGCAGGTCCGTCGGCGCCTACGCCGGCGGAAGTTCCGGAGGATGATTTGGTGGACATTGAAGACTCGTGGGCGACGTCGTACGTCCATATCCAGGACGACATCATCACCAGCGATGAGATGCGGCACAACCTCCTTCGCCAGGCCCAGCAGTGGCGGGGAGTGTCGGCGCTATCGTCTCCTTCGAAAATCGCGGTCAAGTCGGTCGACCCATCTCTCGCCAGCTTTGTCGCCATGGCCTTCGTCCGAACCCACGAGTCTGTCGGTGCGCACCCCCATCTACGCAGCCCATGCCACCTCGTCGATACCCACGGGGACCCTCATCTCCCCGTTCACATCGGTCGTCACGCCGAGCTCCATCTACGTAAACGATAGTTTCAATGGCTACGCGGTGATGGGGCATCCGAAGCCGTTCGTGCATCTCGTCGGTGCGCCGTGGAATGTCGCTCTCGATGCGAGGATGGCAGGGAACGAGAGTAGATTCGTGCGGGTGGGATGCAGGCCGAACGCGGTGCTGCGGCCGGTGCTGTGTGGGGAGCCGAAGGAGGGGGACGATTCGGGGCTCAAGTTTGGGGTCTTCGCGACGCAGGATTTGAAGGAGAACGAGGAGATCGTGTTGGGCTGGGAGTGGGACGACGGGAACGTCGTGCATCGACTGCCGGCGATCGTGCAGGACCCTTGGATGTTCACGTACGTCTATTTCTATTCGGTGCCATTCGGTGGATGTGCAATTTGGACGGGATTTGATTGAGTGTAGGATTCTTGGTGATATCGACAGTCCTCAAGAGATCGCCCACGCGAGACGACAGGTTGCGAATATCCTGCGAACGCTCGGTTCGACGTTCATGACGTGCGCATGCGGCGCGAAGGCAAGCGACTGCTGTTAGTGCGCGAGTGGGGAGGCGAGGTAGGTCTTTCAGGCTCATGGAACGGACTTTCAGCACTTTTTCATAGGTGTCTCTTCCCACGGCATCCTCCATTATCGGCCCCGGCGCGCAGAGGGACGGCATGACGCCGCCTTCTCTGCACGCCGGGACCGGGAGGCTATCTACGACTACTACGACAAGTACGCTACGGGGACGACGACGACGGCGGCGAGGGGACGACGACGAGTGGGACGACGACGAGAGAGGCGAGAGCGACGACGGCAAGGGGAACGACAGCATGACGGGTGGATGGCGAAAGGTGAGTACGTTCCATAGCTTATATACCTTTATTCCGTTGGCACTATTTGTGTCCAACGTGACTGCATTCAACAAAGCACCGGGGATAGACAAGCGGCGGGCTGTGCGTGTGTGCGCGCGCGCTGTCAGACTCGCCTAAGTCCCGGTGCCGTCGCTCCCCACCTCGGTACGTCCTCCCTCCCTCCCTCGTCGTCTCTCCTCTCCCCTCCTCCGTCTCTCGAGATCTTGAGCGACGCAAGTTCGTTGTGTCGCGTGAGGGCTCGAGATATCTTGGAGGGGAGTGCTCTGAAAACTCCTCTCGACGACAACGTAACTCTCGCTAAGCGCTGATAGTGGTTAATTATCGGCTCCGTCGCGGCACCTGTTGTCTATCATTCGCCGTCGCCATCCTTCGTCGCCCTCCCCTCCCTCGTCGATATAGGCTGTTCATAGGTATCATACTTGTAGAATACGGTAATCTATACATCCAATTGCGTGCCCTCCACCGTGAACAGAGACTTGAGAATGGCTGAACGGTGGGGCTATGTGTGTGTAAGTAGCCGTACACCCGACGCGACCCTGCCAATAGAGTCGGCTCTATCATTCTGCACGAGATGATACAGAGTCCGCGATTGCCTTTCGTTCGTCCTTCCCCGTCTCATTTCTTCTATTCTCTCTCCCTGCCCTCCGTCAAGTTAAGATATACGCTGCACAGCACACTTCAAATATACTATGTACATTAACCTGAGCTCAAAGTCGTTCTCGTAGTGCCCAGCATCAACTCCGTTGCCTTACGCGAGCCCACCATTTCTCCCTCCCATCAGTCTCGAGCGGTGCTCGGCTCGCCGCTTTGACACCCGGATGAGTAATTCCCTTCTCGTTGGCTATTCCCAAGTCCCGTCCGAACAGTTGGGGGTCGTCTATCGAATCCACTCTGTATTTTCCCCACCCACCTTCTTTCCCCCATATTCTCGCTCAGCGGACGTCGATACGTCGTGATTCTTCCCTCTCAGTCACGCCTCTTCCTACCTTCGAGTCTCGGTGACCTTCACCCCTCCTCCGCTCACGTCGCTCGCCGGAAGAAGATATGTTGCGTCAAGGTCGTTCGGTCTGAGGTTCGTCGTTGGGCTTCATTGCTCACCTGGGCTAGAAGACAGTGCCGGTCGCGGGATGGATTTCTATCGTCCTGGCGCGTTCTCAGTCCAACCAGCCGCTCTCCTCGCCTGGTACGTCCCACAAATAGCTTTGACCTCGACGACTCACCGGATCATCCCTCAAGGTCGCTCGCCGGACGGATTTCTATCGTCTCGGCGCAACTTCAAGATTCCTCGACACGTCACACTAATCGAAACGACTCGGAGGCTCTCAACTACAATCAACGCCTCTCGCCGAAGTCAATTCTGTCGTCTCGGGGCGATGCCACGTCAGGAAGCGGGTGTGCAAGGTACGTACCGGTAGACTGTGGCCATCATCTTCACCAACGACATGATCCATCTCCAGAAGGACTTCACAACGATGAGGACGAGCGTCCTTCGGACGCTCGGTGCTTCGCGTCTTTCCACAACACCACCAACGTTAGGAGAGGTCGCATTTGAGGGGTCATGAGAATTGGAGAGGATGCTCGGTACGTCGCTGCAGCATGTTAGCATTCCACTAATCGTTTTCTCATTGCTCGGCGGTCGAATTTCTATAGGTACATCGTCATGCAAGTCCCCAAACCAGCTGCCACGTCGACGCGTCCCGAGCATCCTTCGGATGCTCGGGTCGCGTCTCCTACATCTCTCTCCCCCGCAACTTTCGCATGGATTGAGCTGGGTTGGGTACTAGCCGATGCTAGTCCAGCACGGGGAGCTGCGCAAGCACTCTGAATGGTTTCATTCTGGCCCTCGGTGAGCTCGTTTATTCGGGTCGACTAGACGATGTTGGTCTGACGCGGGGAGCTGCGCAAGCACTCTGAATAGTTTTCATTCTAGCCTTCGGTGAGTCCATTTCTTCGATTTCCACTTCTTTCTCTGATCTCAGGCATCGTAGAGCCATCCCCAGAACTTTGGAGCTGCGCGAGCACTCTGTGTGTTCGCATTTTCGACGTGGGTAAGCCCGTTGCTTTGACATGGTTCCCCATTTGCTCATGTCCCAATTGGGTTCGCAGATTTGGGCAAGATATCGTACGTGTCGTCCCAAAATACATCGCTGAATTGATTGAACCCCCAGCCATGCCTCACGGATCTTCGGGTCGGTCTTAACATTTCTCACCATCTTCATTCCGCCCTCCCGCACGCCGATCTCGTCACACCGCACACGACTCCCAAATGCGGAATTTCTCGCACTCAGCCGCCACCATCGCTCTCTCATCGTACGTCCTCTGTTTTTTCAACACTGAGTTTGATGCTGACCCCTCTCGCCAGCGTCATATCCCTCATATTTCGGTAAGTATTCCATTTTCGACTTCCGAGCGCCCGAATGTCGCTGATTCCAGTCCCCGTAGATCCAGATATCCCTCACTCGGTGGGCCACTAATTCCATCAAAGCCTATTTAGCATGCCGGGGTTCGCTCGAACAGTAAGTACGTCACGTCGGTGCCTCTGTTGACATTAATTCTGACTTCGCCGTATTAAGCTCATCAAGCAGAGTGGCGTTGCCTACAGCCTCGGTTGTATACGTAAAATTTGAAATTTTTAGAGTACAGATTCCGTTGAGAGAGTGAGCGTAACATTCCCAAAGTCCAACATCGCATCCGGAATTCCGGATGCAGAATTATGGTTGGACTTTCGGGTCGCGGCTCGGGTGTCTTTGTGCTGGATAGCCAGCACAGGATTAACTCCGAGAATTTGTGATTTACGTGAGGTGATTACCGGTTGCCCAGGCACGACACATGAAGCTTTCCAAAATAGGCGCCCGAGCGCTTACATGCGAAATGTGTGCGAGTCTAATTCAGTGTGCTATCCTTGCATGTACGTCGTGCGAGATGTTCTATAATTCAAGGCAATCTGTCACAATGTGGCGTTTAGGCACTTTTCTCGATTAAAATAGACGATATATTACATATGTCCACATTCGGAAATCTGAAGGAATTTGGATGGCATCGTCTTGGCACGAAACCCGCGTGGAGCGTTTGGAGGCTCATGTCGAGCGTATATCTCCCGTGTATGACGAGATATACGCTAAAGTATTACCCTATCTAGTGACACACCATCCGAGTCAATTGAATACGACGGGGATAATAGATTTGATTTTAACACGATTGAGCGCGCAATGTGAGGCGTCGGACCAATGGAGGTCCTCGTATCTAGGTAAAAACTACGGATATTATTTTCTCTACAGTCCGTCCAAGCGCACCAGACAATCGCATCTCACCACGTCCACCTAGAGACATTAAATAACTCCCTCCGCGCCTTCGAATCCCAATGCTCCTCACCGCCGTCTGCTCACGAACGATGTGTTTTGGGCTTGACAAAAGTCCTTATCACAGTCCCACACTGTGTATGTACGTGATAGCGTAACTCACGTCAAACGTCAGGCCCTCAAGCGAAAATGCAAGTCCAATCCCGCAACTCCGGTGATTGGGAAAGCGGGGACCACTGGACCGTGAGTTACCCGACCAAGCGACCTCCTACCTACATAAATATATATCAGTACTCCAGCCTCTAGAGTGTGGCTATTTCTAATAGACCATCGTATCTCGCCATGTCCACTGCGCAGAGAAAGTGAATAACTTACTGACCGCCTTCGGACCGAGCTGCTCCTCCCGCACCAAGTGTGTGAGGCATCTTTTTTGGACTCGGCCCATTGCTCGAGACAGGTCGAGCACTGCTCTTCCAGATCACGGAATCAGACGTGCGTGCGGCCTCTGTCAGTTGCTTGATGGTTTGTGTGGGCGCTCGGAATGTGTATTTATATTTAAAGTATACCCCATATTTAATATATTCCCTTTCATTTGAGTTGTCGGCGAGTCATGGCAAAGTATGTGCGCATTGAACTCTGTGGGGCAGTCTCGAGGAAAATTGGACTTGTGAGTTCGAGGCAAACTCAGCTGTGGTACATATCGTACGAGCTTATATATATGCGGCAGAATGTACAATAGCACGAAGAGTTGAGTCCATGCGTGACTCACGAAAAATCAGATATTGCGCCAAGGCTCGACCCCGGCGAGGTGGGATAATTCGCGCACCTATTATCGTAAATTTCTCAGAACGATGTTAGTGGAGTACTCTATGGTCAGTAGTATTACCTAGAAGTTGGGTGGATTGAATCAATTATCCTGATAATTCGAAACGCAAATAATGATATCTCGCCCGAGAGCTCAGTCTAAAGCATCTGGGAACTCGAGCCTCCAGCAGTTGTGTCCTTTCATTTCTGTGCATGCACACTCGCAGTTTCGGCACGCAATATTCGCAGTTAGATACTCGCGAAGCGATTCTAGAAATCCGGCGTGATAACACTCGCGACGGAATATCACGCGTATATACGCTGGGAGCAGGCGTAATGACCCGTACACACCATAGTCACGAAAGTCAGGCTCGGAATAGTCGTCTCGGGCGCCCCATTGAACATCTATTCCAGCTTACCATGCTCTGTATGTCGTATACTTCGAGTTCTGAAAAGCGCGACCCATATTTCGACAAAATGCGCGCTCAAGCTGTGCGTGCAAAATCAGAATAGCTCTTTCAACTCTGAATGATACACGCGAGCTCGCGTAGCCTCCGAAGGGAGTCTCGTAAAGCTCCCTATCTTCTGCAGACACTTGGAAATGGTGACTCCACAGGATAGGTCAAATAGAATCTACAATGTGCATCGAGAGCTAATGAGTTTAGTGGGCGGCGATGATGACTATTTCTTGAGATCTCGTGGTCCGGGTATTACTGTGTGTCGCACGATGTAGATATGTAGGATGTTGGCCTGATAATCTGATATACATCGTATGAAATGAATAGACTTGGTTTTGTTGACTTTGTATGACCCTGGTGGAGTTGGTCAATTTGAGTATTTGTATCTTCTGGGCATGTTTCGTGAGCTGTGGCTACGCGAATGGCTGTACTACACATTTGATGGGTTTGGCTTGCTGTACCGCGAGTTATTTGACTTTGCTCACATGTGTTCGCGATTCAGTGAATTCACAGTCAGTCGGTAGGGCAAAAATTTCAATCAAATTTAATTTTAATGGTACTCACATAGACATCCATATTACAGACTAGCGGAGGACTAGTCATATAACTGGAAACGAGACGGGACATCACACTATCACCATTGAATAATGTATTAACTTTGATATTCTATACATGAACTGTCGATATAAACCACCGACCCTTCGCCGTACTTCAAGGGACGATGCACTCGCCCTTCCACACATCAGAGAAGACGGACGACGCAACAACGTGCGGCGATCGCGAGCGCAATATACGCCAGAGGGAGGAGAGAGGTGGGTACAAGCGAGAGAGAGACGCACCGGCGAAGGGGAAGCGAGATGATAGAAATTCGTCCGGCAAGCGACCTTGAGGAATGAGCTGGTGAGTCGTCAAGGGGAAGTTTGGTTGAAGGATGTACTGGGGGTGGAGAGGGGTGCTTGGTGTATCCACAACGTGCCGAGACGATAGAAATTTATCCCGCGACCGGCACTGTATTCAAGCACAGTGATAAGTATCGAAAGGCTCAATTAACATAATTTGAATATATTAAAAACGCACAGATATATGATCTGCACGCCAAGATATCCCGTCGAAGAACTAACAGGGGACATACCATAATGGTACAAAGTCCAAATGTCGGGACACATCTCCTTGAACGCCCACTCGCTACTCCTGCGCTTTACCCCGAGCAATGTCCCAAGCTCACGCCCGCGCCCTGTCTACCCGGAACATCTCTGCATGCGAGATGACATCCCCGGGGACTTAAACCGGTATGTCTCACACCTGTTTTCACGCCTCCACATCCATGCGAATATGCTAACCTGGAGCATAGGAAATCGGTGGATTTGCCATAACCGACCCCATGGATCCCCGTCTCACAAGTCGAAATGGACCGTGTATCCTCACCACCTCGAACTCATTCAAATCAGCGATGGAGGTCTCGTGCACGTACGTACCTCGCTAACGGACTCAGGCTGACTCACGCGCAGTTATCCAAGTACCCTACGCTAGACTACGAAGTAATTAACGAATCGTGATGTATCAATTCATCTCCTCTCATCTCACGTATGGCGCCCTCGACGACACCTCAATACGTCGAATTAGATACGTTGTCTCAAAGCAATGACGACGAAATGGAGCGCATAAACTACGTGGGGGTGGACCACACCGGGTGTGTGGTTGACTTCTGGTGGGGCTATGCACCAGCGACTGAACGTCACTCGGCCGGCGGAATTCTATCCCTCGACGAGGCTATCCTGCGCGTGTAAACATCAATACCAGTACATAATAATGTACTTAGTATTTACATAACGACGATGTTGGGATTGCGATCCAAGCACTCATTGACCGCAATTAAAGTCGAATCCGAGTAGGAGAGACTGGAGACAGCTGCGTGTTGACTGCGTAGGCTCATCGACGGAGGGTGTAAGGTTGATGGCAGCGGGTGTGTCGCCATCGTTTAAGAATCTATTTACACGTTAAGAATAGTTGTTGATTTCTCCTTCACCTGTTCATCACACCTTGCCATCTCCGACTCATTTCCGAGATACCCAGTTGCGAGGACAACATAGTCTGCCCTCCGATGAGATATCGTTCCCCGCTAAGTCCGTTCACCGGATTCAAC
Organism: Ephemerocybe angulata; assembly: GCA_013368325.1. Taxonomy (NCBI): domain Eukaryota; kingdom Fungi; phylum Basidiomycota; class Agaricomycetes; order Agaricales; family Psathyrellaceae; genus Ephemerocybe; species Ephemerocybe angulata. The sequence continues at coordinate 22,882 of JAACJK010000242.1, forward strand.
ATCCCGCACCGAATGTGACTGATGGCGGGCACATCATGTCACTCTCTCACCCGGTTATATGTCACAACCTGCTCTTTCCTTTCCCCCAATACTGTTTCCCTCCATCCTTCCTTTCCCGTCCATTTTCTATTGTGTGTCGTCGCTGTCGTCGCTGTTGCCATCGACGGCGGTGACGACGGCCTTCCTGGTGTCTTTTTCTCTGTATCACTCACCTCACTCATCTTCGTCTCGTCGTTGCTGTAGCGCAGCGCGCTCGCCGCTGTGCGTACGTCCCTTGAGCACCTTCCATGCCATGCCGGAAACTGACCTCCACATAGTTATACCTGCCTTAGCGACTGGTGACATCGCACCCAGATACGCACCCCGTTGAGCTCAACATATCCCCGCTCTGTGCTCATGCCTCTGTCGCTCCTCACCCCTCACCCATTACAGACACATCGGTACGCTCAGCATTATACATTGACCTCCCCTACCACGACGAGCTCACGCATACTTCCTTTTTCCGGAATGCCAGCGCACGACGATGGATGGCGGCAATATTCGGTACGTTGACGCGGTACTCCTTCTCCCCTCTGCCCCGAGTTCACCCCACGCCAGCACGCACTCTTACAATTACCCGAGCACGTCGTCTGAGCTAAACGTTATCCTTACAGCTTCCTACATCATATCGTCCCACTTATTCTTGGTACTTATTACTCACCAGGTACCGTCGTTGCACTCGCGTCCCCACGTCGGATATCAGTAAGTTCACCAGGCTCATTCACACAAATTTGCTTGCTCATGCTTGCTCTTTACTCAGGCTGTGATGCCTGCGGGCCGTGGCTGAGGTACATCCCCCTCGTCATATTTCTTGGCTCGGCGCTACGCGTGCGTTTTGAGGGTGTCGTCTGACCCGTCTCGATGGAGAAGGTGTCTGTGCATGCCTATCTGATTATTTGCTGTGTGAGGATCATTGTTCTGACTCGCACTCAGAAGCGCATGAGCTGGGTGTACGGTGCCGAACATGACGGGTGAGTTTATTTCATTGTTTTGGATTGATTTTGTTGTTGACCATCAAGAGTGAATAGCTGGCTATAGCATGTGCGCGATCGTGCAAATGTACGTTTGTATTCTTGATTTATGATATAGAGCTCTGATGTGTTACAGCTATGTATAGACTGTCCTCGGTACGAGCATAATTGAATGTGTTTTGCCGGGCTGTCGTTTGTCCAAATCCTCCCTGTTAGGCCTCTGCGAGCTCTTGGTTATTGCTTACATTTAGTGTATGTGTCCTAGCCGGATTCCACCATTGCGTGGATAGTGTGCGAGGGAGAGATATCAGCAAGGGTGGGTAGAGTAGTGCGTGAGAGGTGTGTACATAGGTGAGATTTCGAGATGGACATGCGAGAACAGAGTGCGCTCACTGTATCGGGGTGAGGCGTTGCTTCGCGTTGGCTCTGCGCCGAGCCCCGAAGGGGTGGTGCTGCGCGTACGAGGAGCGGGCTTCGATACATGATCGGCGATGCAGTGCAGACCCATTCTAATATATCATCACGCACTACGGCCCACGATATAATTTTGTATCACTGGACTTGCAGCATACTTATCGCCATCCCGATTGAGCACGAAGCGCGTCTGGCCAGAATGGGATGTATGGCTAAGTTTATCGAGGAAGCGGTATCATGGGGTGTATCTGGGAATAACTCAGCTAGAGTGGTAGCGAGAAGGGCGTACCCATTGGGGTAAGTCGTTGCCCAGCGTTGAGCCTCGGACTAGCGCTGGTCTTGGCTCGTGCGAAGCGTGGGGCTGAACGTATGAACATGCAATGCAGCAGAATGATGATGTGCTACAGTACCGCGAACTACAGTGTTTGAACACGCAATGCAGCAGAATGACAATGTGCTACAGTACTGTGAACTACAATGTTCGTAATACGCTATCTCGAAGCTGCGCGAGGCCTCTGACCGAAATGGGATGTCGGTTCCCATGTCCATTTGAGATGCGGGCGGGCTCGGGATCGGCGATGGCTTGCTCCTGACCACGACGTCGCTCAGCAGCGTGTGCGTCATCGCATCGCGTGACGCGGCATGGTATCCCTTGCTCCTCCCTGCTCTCATGGCGCCCTCGCAGCCGCATACATCACAGCCTCGGTGATGATGCCCAACGGCGTCAACACATCTTTGCTGCATTCCGCAACAATGAACATCCGTTCGAGCCATCCCACAGAATCTGCCTTGGTTTGTGAAGGGTCTTGGAGTATCAACCGTCGGAGAGGTATAGTTCACAATAGTTTGAACCCTGGAAGTTGGACCGTACTCACCGTCGCTCTACAAATGCTACACCAGCCTGGATGAAAACTTGAACGTTAGCGACATTCCTTGTCTGAAATATGCGCTATCGAAGGCTTTGGGAGTCGGAATTGTGGTCGATCCTCCTCAGTGCGTCCCAGCCATTTTCCATCTCTATTATTCTTACGAATTTATCCCAGTCATCAACGCGCGAGGGCCCTCTCTACCGTCATACGTGCTTGAAACGCTGTCATACGCTATCACACTCGCATATAGCGTCTGGAACGCCTTCCCGTTCAGCACCTACGGCGAGAACCTCTTCCTCGCGCTCCAAATCACCATCATCACCTTCCTAATCATCCTCTACTCGCCCATCCCCAACAAACTCAAGTCCTCGCGGCTCCTCATGACACCGTCGCCGCCGTGTGCACCACCTACGCCCTCAGCGTCATATCAAAGGACACCCTCGCACTCCCGCTCGCGACGCTTCCGCTGAGCCTCATCTCCAAGTTCCCGCAGATCCGCCAGAACGCACATGCACAGTCGACGGGGCAGCTCTCCGCCTTCGCCGTCGTCCCCCAGGTCCTGGGCTGCCTCGCCCGCGTCTTCACCGCACAGGAGGTCGGCGACCCGCTCGTCCAGTCCAGCCTCCTCCTCGCCCTCATCCTCAACACTGTCCTCGCTGCTCAGATGTACATGTACTGGGGGAAGCACGAGGAGAGGAAGGTCTTAGGACGGTTGGGGAGGGGCTCCGTCCGATCTCGGATTCCATCGGAAAAGAGAGAGCACTTGGAGGATTGTATGAGCCGATTGCGAGTGGTGTTAGGACCCCACCTGCGAGGACGGGTACTCCGACAGGCAGGAAGTGGAGTCGGAAGGTCGATTAGGTGTGTTTAAGTACGACTCTATAATTCATTTCTTTGCATCGAGTCAAGGGTTCCTCGTGTGCTCGAAGGGGGGTGTGGCGCTACACGGTGGTGCTTTGCGGTGAGAGGTAACTATCACTGCTTTGAAATCCCTTCTTGTGCTTCCCCGTTTTGCGCTCACAAAGCGTCCTTTCAAGGCCTTTTAATTAGGTGCTTCATTCTCCGCCCCCCTTCATTATTGACCCGGCGCGCAGAGGGACCGTATGTCCCCGACGCGGGGCCATGGGGACTACTACTAACTATTACATGCAGGTATGGCTACGGCTACGCGAAGGGAGGTTCACAGCGATGCGGTCGATGGGACGACGAGGGTGTCGATTCGGTCGTGGGTCTACGAGCGGCGTGTGCAAGACTGACGCGGTGGTGGGGCGCGCAGAGGCTAGTAGGTGGCAGGGCGATGGCTCAGGTGGCGGCGCACGGCGAGCGGGCGGGTGTTGACCCAGTCATTCTTAAACGAAGGACGGACGCAGGCGGTGCCGGCAGGGCGATAGGTGTGACGGTGTGGATAGCGCGAGGGCGGGGTCGATCCAGGTGTGTGTCATGGTGGTGGGCGTCGAGAGAGATGGTCATGAACGGCGGACATCGTCAGAGGTGCGCCACTGCTTCAGACTATAGATCATCAGCGGTGTGTGTCGTATAGCTGTAGACCCGCAGTGGCATGAGGAGAGAAGCATGACTGCGAACTTGATCAGGTCTCGGGCTGCGAGTCATGTAAATGGGACATCGGAGGGTGGATGCACATCCGACGCTGGAGTCGCGGCTGGACCTGCTGTGACCGGCGGACAGGGTGGTTCATTGGTGTCTGGTATTAGACGCTGTGGTGATATAATGTCAGTCTCAATTCCTAGGGTCGGTGAATGTGGACTTACAACATTTGACGCCGAGCTCACGGGCGTGGGAAGCTCTCGTTACAGCCCGATGTAACCTCTGCAACCTGAGTCTGAGAATAAATGTCATAACATCGGGCGATGGTCAGGGATACGAGGGTGGCAGCGGGCATCGACGATGGGTGGACGGATGGGCAGGGACGTGACGGCGGGTCAACATGATTACGAGTGGTGGTGGAACGGGTGAGTCCTCCCCAGCCCAGCGTTAACACTATTTGGTCATGCTCTTTCTTGTACTGCGATGCTATACCACACCGGACTGCTGAATACATGTATTTCATATGCCTCCTCATCGTTCTAATGCGACTCCAGAAGATGGAGGAAGACGCACGCCCGATGGGAGACTTAGAGCAGGACATCGCCTGCGCCGTTCGCATCCCGATGTCGACGAGGCAATTCCGTACACTCTCTTTCCATTCTTTCCCACAACCCAGTTCTTCGGCGGTTCTTCTTTATTCAAGGTGAGCCTATCGTTCCCAACGTACTCTGGGTTGGGGCTTAACTCCTAGGATGTTCTTCCATCGCAATAACCCTGTAGCCTCCTCGGCACTTTGCAACCTCAGAAGCTATATGGTAAGCTATATACCTTCATTGGCTTGATTGACTCAATCACCTCGACACAGCTCTGAAAGCTCTAGATGTATTAGTGCAAACCACCGCCCACAGTACCCGACTCGTCTTTCGTCATCTCGCCAGCCTCCAGGCTCCGCTCGTGGGATTCATTTCTATCATGTCGGGGCAATATAGACGATTGGTACGTGACAGACTTACTACGCTTCGTTGACTGACCCGCTGCTCTCTAGACATCGTCGAAAGTCTCGGAGCTGGGCTCCAGTATGTGGCGGTCAGAACCGTGACGGGTGATACTCGAGTTTCCTGGGGGAATGTTCGGTGCGTCGCCCTGACCTTATTTCGCACAGGCAAGCTGACCTTGACCACCTCGATCGGCGGATGAATTTCTGTCGTGACTTCGCCATGCCAGCATTCCTCGGACCATTCCCCAGGTTACGGCGGCCCCAACGCTGCGGCTTTCCAGATCAATTGAAGTCGCTGCCGGATTCATTTCTTTTGTGATTTTGTCACCGGTGACCCCGGTACGTACACACCTTCGACTCGCACATCATCCCCACATTTAATCATATTCGTAGCCCAACGTTAGACAGTCATAGTTCCTTGGCGCAATACAGTACATTGTGCTGATGATTTGTTCTCCATCTTGACGAGGCCCAGCAGGGGAAAGGCACGACGGGAGCTCGGGGAAATTGCGCGGCTCCATCCAGCTTCATGTATGACATAGTCATTACCTCGACCGCGGGATGAATTTATATCGTGACTTCGTCATCCGTGTTTTCAGGTACGTATCTCGATTTTCTGTCACACTATGCCCTCTCGATCCAATTCATATTTCCGCCCTACTGCAGTCCACATCGTCGCCCACCTTGCCCAGAATATAGTGGCGCGTTCCCGACTTCTAGACCATTTCGGTCGCCGGATCCATCTGTGTCGTGACTTGACGTCGCCAGGTCGAATCTTGAATAGACCGAATACCTGAATGCCACGGTTCTCGACGCGCGCCACCTTTGAAGTAAAGTCCCATTCTTGGCCTCACGACATCGACACTCATGCAACCCTTTCCCTCAATTTCCGAGGCATGGATCTATGTCAGTCGGCAGGTGAGTGTCGGTTGACTCTCTACCCTAATTATACTCTGACTGTAGTTCCGTGGAAAATAGACTTCATCAAGGGCCAAGCCCCGTGCTCAATATGGTAAGGGCAAAATAAGTAATAATACGCCGAGATGTTTTCTCATCTTCCTCTTCCAGTTTATCTTTCCTTTGAATGTCACACAGGTACGTAACCTTCCTCTCAAAATTGCTCCAATCGGACCTTGATTTATGACACCGCGTCTCATAACGCGCCGACCCGAGCACACGTGTATTTCTCGGGACTCACACCGCCTTAACCTTGTCTCATTCGCGCACGGCACCATCGGGGAAGCAATGATTGAGGTAGATTAGAGGAATTACGGGGCTTCCGTCTAGGTTCCGATGTGTGCTAGGTATGTATGTACCAGCTGTCAGCTGCAGGGGCATCACATAAGGCCCGAAACCTTGGGTGAAGTACCGCAGGCTGGGCCCGCTGCTACCTCGAGCCATTTCTGGATGGCAGATTCCGTTCGATATTCAGGTCAATGTACGTATGTATTACTCACCTTATGCCGTAATTAAATTGCTTTTAACGTCTATTTGGGGACTGAGGATGTGATATTGAATTTTGCTCAATTAAGCGCCCGGGGCGTCTATTAATTGCTACTGCATTTGCAGACTAACTGTCACTTGACAGTTGAATGTGGGGCTTTGGAAAACATGTAGTAGTGGCTCATAGCAAAGACAACACATGC
>JAACJK010000199.1:0-10096 GCA_013368325.1 Ephemerocybe angulata
CCTCGGGCAGGGTTTATCCCACTTCGCTTTTTTCACATTTAGCTCGTCGCGCTCGGTGACGTCGTTTCGGGGCTTATGGACTCCCAGTATGTCACTGGGTGATGGCTTCTGGAGCCGGCGTGCTCTGTGTCCAGAAGCCATCACTGTGTGAGATAAGGCTTCTGGACACATAGGACGCTGGCTCCAGAAGCCATCACTGTGTGAGATAAGGCTTCTGGACACAGAGGATGGCGGCTCCAGAAGCCATCACTTATCTCACACAGTGATGGCTTCTGGAGCCGCCATCCTCTGTGTCCAGAAGTCCGAGCCACCCGAGTTAGTAATGTCAACGGCCCATGCTGCATTTGCACTGTGCTCCGAGTGCAGCAGTGAATATACACGCTGATGGCGCACGCAGACCGGTAGGACTCGCGGTGTATTATCACACGCCTGTGCCCTCAACTGCACTCATAAACCTCGCAGCCCTCTCGACACACTCCGCAACTACGGTATAGCATGCGACAGCACACAGATGCGTGTGCACCATCCGCGCAACCCAGGTATGCTCTCCACCGGCATACAGATGAGTCAACAGCCCATGTACGCCGTCGGAGACTCTACACTCGCACTGCGCTGTGAGTACAGAGGTGCACATACATAGCTACAATGGTGCACAGGTATGTGTGCGCCGTCGCCGCAGCTCACACATATCCTCTGACGGCATTCCAATCCGTCGAAAGCGCGAGACAGTGTGTATGCTGTCTGAAACTCTGCACTCGCATGTTACTGCGAGTGCGGAGGTCACAAAGATCCACCATTATCCGTCAGTGCATGAGTACACCTCCGCACTCGCCCTGCACTTCAAGTGCAGAGTCCCGACAGAGTGCGTGGGGATGGGATGCACAGCCGTAGTACAGTGTGGGTGCAACGATAAAGCACATACATGCTCCGTTGGTCCACAATTCTCCCTCCAGACTCGCTCTGCACAGCGAGTGCAGAGTTTCCGACGGAGTACACGTGCGGGGTGGGCCTGATCTCACCGGGTGATGGCTTCTGCAGATAAAATTCTCTGTGTCCAGAGGCCTGAGTAACCATTGACCCCAAACTCCCAGTCTTACGATACCAGGTGATGGCTTCTGCGACTGACATCGTCTGTGTCTAGAAGTCCGGGCCATGACTCCCGCACGTATGATAACCAGGGATGCCTTCTGGATCCCATTTTTAGCTCTCTCACTGTGTGTGTAATAAATCTCGCAGAACAGGACAAGGGAAGGGGTTCGCCGACACATCTTCAAGCTTTAAATGTACCCATGGCCCCACAACCTACCAAGAAGTACCAGACCATCTGGGTCTGGGAATGAGGACCGAGTTCGAGTACCTTGCTCAGCACATGCACGACATGAGTACACCCCGATGGCCACACACCCGCTCGCCGCCTTCCTGAAATCTCATATATACCATACAGTACTCAGATAGAGCATGAACTAGTGCTCCCCACCGGTCAAGCTTACCTCGCGTGATCCCTGCGGTCCTCGGATATCCTGATCAATTTTGATCGACCCGTCAACCGGCGCCTATCTCGGTCTGCGCGATTTTCCCCTTTTTCCCTCCAAGGATCCCACCTTAAGCTGTATCTATTTTTGGCTTGTAACCTAACGAACGGTCGGCAATCGGCAGTCGTGTCAATCCGACCCCTGCGGTGAAAATTTGGTCACCAGGGTCGGATTTGTCCTGCGAGTTTCCGTTTGTCCTCCGATAATCCCGGACTCGATCACGGGAATACACGTCAATGCATGCGTCGTTGCAGTCGATCCATAGCGTCGACAGCAACACAATGTTGTGCATGCGCCATCGTAGCCGACTCATAGCGTCGACGGCGATGCAGTCACGCACAGGTGTGCATGCACCGTCGGTGTACAACAAGTGACAACTGCGCACAGTCGGCGGCAATACTTGTGTACATAAACCGTCACCATACAAGTCCTCCGTTGGCGGTGACGTCGGACGCCGTCGTTGTTCGCGGCGTGTGGGGCCAGGTGGGTCATAGTGCGAGGCGGGTAAGGAGTATGTCGCTGAGGACAGACGCAGAATGCAGTGTCGGCGGCGTATGCCAGTGACGACAACCCATTCGCGTGTGTATGCCCTGCCTGGCTGCATGTGTGAGCGATGTAGAGTGCCCGTAGGGACTCGGGTGCTGGGCGTGTCCTCCGAAGAGCAAGATATGTGATTGTGCAGTGGAAGCCTCTGTATTCGCCCTCGTCGAGATAGTGTGGAGTTATTTACGCCGACAAGCGGATCTCGTCGGTGATTCTAGACTCAGTGGGGAGAGTTCTGTCAGAGCTTCGGCACTAGCACTCGAATACCATGCACTATGAGTGCTCAGTGGGGTGGTGCTCGCATCCTCTGATGGTGTACATTCCGAGACAAGTACATCCTCAGAGCTTACACTCGCATCCGTAGACTGGATGCGAGTCTCGAGCTGTGGGTGTTGTACACGCGTCCATGAGCGGGAGGCCGCCCTCTGACCACCTATGCGTGGGCCGTCGGATCCTTCACACTACACTGTGAGTGCAGAGTACCCGACGGCGCATGCGTAGGCTATGGACGCGCACTCGCAGTACAGGGCGAGTGTGTTGTGGAAGTGAATCCCTGTACGCAGTGAGTGCGTGTGCCGTCGGTGGACATTTCCACCTCTGTACTCCCAGGACAATGCAAACGGTGTTGTAGAGGGCATACGCACGTTGTACACGCGCGGCGTGTATGTGGGTTATCGGAGTGCAGAGACTTTGACGTCATAGACGCGCTGTCAACGCCGTAATATTCCGTCGGAGGGAATGTGTGAGCTGCGCTGACTGCACATGCGTGTATGTCTGCCGTCGGAGCCGGAGCAGGGGGGCATGGATACGCCGTCCCATCGCTTCACTCATCACTCATACATCCCTCGCCGTTCCAACCCACACTCTCACCGCATCCACCACGCGTCTCCTCATCGACCTCTCCATCCCATGTCTTTCCGTCAACCGCCGTCACCTCCCATCCTCTCTCCAGTTCCTCCGACTTCGCCAGCACATCGCCTCCGGACTCCCGAACCGCTCACCCCACTTATCACCTGCCGACCACCTATTGCCTTACCTCGTCTTCACTACCGTCGTCTCCATCTTCTCACCACCCGTAGTCATTGTAGGCGGTTGTAATGGATGTCTAGTTCTGTCGTAGTCAGTAGATACCCCCCACGGCACATGTCGTCCCACTGCGTGTAGAGGTCAACAATTAGGACCTTGAAAATCCTCGAAAGTACGCGGCGCGTCAAGCGATAAGAGCCGCAAAAGCCATCGAACGAAAGTCACTCACCTTCGACTCGATGAAGGTTCGGCTACTGGTGCAGGTAAGGCACACTCTCTGCCCCACCTTGTTTTCCAACGCGCTGATCGTTCTCTCCACGGTGGTATGCTGCGAATCAAGCCGGAGTGAGTACTCTCGCACAAATTACAATACTGGGAGTGCGAGGTCAGAGCGTGACATGTCCACCAACAAAGGACATGTACCCTCGACGCACTCCCAATATTGTGCGAGTGCGCGAGTGATCTGACCAAGCATCCACGGCGCATAAACGTGCGAGAGAAGTGATTCCCGCCCCTGTCAACCCCAGACTCCCAGTATGTCACTGGGTGATGGCTTCTGGAGCCGGCGTCCTCTGTGTCCAGAAGCCATCACTGTGTGAGATAAGGCTTCTGGCCACAGAGGATGCTGGCTCCAGAAGCCATCACTGTGTGAAGATAAGGCTTCTGGACACAGAGGATGGCGGCTCCAGAAGCCATCACTTATCTCACACAGTGATGGCTTCTGGAGCCGCCATCCTCTGCGTCCAGAAGTCCGAGCCACCCGAGTTAGTAATGTCAACGGCCCATGCTGCATTTGCACTGTGCTCCGAGTGCAGCAGTGAATATACACCACTAACGGCGCCCGCAGACCGGTAGGACTCGAGGTGTATTATCACACGCCTGTGCCCTCAACCGCACTCGTAAACCTAGCAGCCCTCTCGACAGACTCTGTAACTGCTGTATAGCATGCGACGGCACACAGATGCGTGTGCACCATCCGCGCAACCCAGGTACGCTCTCCACCGACATACAGATGAGTCAACAGCCCATGTACGCCGTCGGAGCTCTACACTCGCACTGCGCTACGAGTACAGAGGTGCACATACATACCTACGACGGTGCACAGGTATGTATGTGTGCGCCGTTGCCGCAGCGGATATCCTGATCGATTTTGATCGACTCATCAACCGGCGCCTATCTCGGTCTGCGCGATTTTCGCTGTTTCCCCATTCTGTGCTTAGCTCGTAACGGTCAGCAATTGGCAGTCGAGCCATGGACGCACAGACTCCCCAGTCGATCCGACTCCCTTTGCCCACCGTCGGATTTGTCCTCCGAATTTCCGTTTGCCCTCCGATAATCCCGGACACATCATGGGAATATCCGCTTAAAGTGAGCGGCTATTATCATTTAGACTCGCGTCCCCTTTGCTCTATTTTTTGCTACTAATTCGATAGCCCTGACCCTAAATTTTTGAGCATCACTTCCCTCGGGTGTCGGTCTATGCATGGGTACGGTCTATTCTCCCATTCCATATATTCCTTCCATTTCTTGCTAATTTTCTTCGACGTTGCTCGCTGCACGTCTTCGCTCTACCCTCCACTGAGCACTCTGCTCGTCGCCGCCTTCTTTGAGCTCGTCGCCTTCGACGCGCCCGCAGCCGTCCGCCGCTATGCAAGTCGGTCGAATGCTTTGGCGCGAAGTACTCTGCTCGCCACCGCATGTCGTCGCTTTGAACCTCGCTCCGCAAATGGGATGAATCGAGTATGTAAGGATTTTTGATTGACCTTGAAGGTGTTTCTAATGGACCTTTCTGATTCCTAGTCGCATATCTCACTTGCCAGGGCGTCGTCGTCATCGTGCGCAGTAGCCACAGTCGCCGCGCAACCGCCGCCGTCGTCGGGGTTTAGAGCTCGTAGAGTTGGTGTATTACAATGTAAATCAGAGTAGACGGTCCTGGAAATCGAGTCGAGAGTGCGTGCGCCATGCCATGGGACGGCATGAGAAAGGGTGAAGATGTGGGGAGGGAGAAAGAACAGGCCGAGGCCGATGACGTCTCCCACCGGACGTGCCAGAGAACGCCTAGTGTTTACCCAGGTTTGGAGGCTACTACGTACCATATACTCGTCCCACCTTCGAGATAGAAATCTCTAGAATACCTCAGATTCGCCATCCAAGTGACCACCCGTCACCGCCGTCCATCAACAACCCGTCGTCTCTCGACCCTCTCACCACATTCACCGCACATACCGAGCACCGTAGACCAAGTAGCCTTTCCACCCAACATCCCTTCTGTCAACCGTTGGCACCCTTCTATCGCCTCCCGATGCTCTCGCTCCACCCAATCTACCCGTCCTGTGGCGGGTCGTCCTAGCCGTAGGTGTCCACTCCAAACACCGAACCCCAAAATGCCGACTGAGGAATGAAAAAAGTAACACTCACTAGTACCCTCCCGCCCCTCCCTCGTACTAATATCATACCCCGCTGTATCATACCCCGCTGCATGCGCATGGCACGTATCCACGCACACGCCGATGCGCGTCTTGTCCTCTACGAGCGCGATGATAGCTGCTCTCTGGGTGAAGGAGGAGCCGATGACGTTGCCGGCGCCGGCCAGGGTATAGCATGGGGTGTAGATGAAACCGGCCGCGAGGTATGGAGGTATGGAGAATGCATGTAGGGATGTGAATGCGAAAGGGCGGAGGTATGGTGGAGTGGGGTAAGCGCCGCGCGGGTGTGGTTATGAGCGCAGGCGTGCAGGCGTAGGAGGCGTATCTCAGCGCGTGACGGGCGTGCAGTGCGAACGGAGGTAGAGCGGGAGCCGTCGAATGCGGCAGGTGCGACGTCGGAGGACTCAGAGGCGTGTCGAAAACGCGTGCAGAACGAACAAACTCAAAGAAGCAACTGGCAAAGTTAAGTAGATACTAGTAGATGGAGTACAATCTTCCATGGCCCACTCTTTGGTTCATTCTTCCATCCATGCTCACCACCTTCACCTTGACCCTCCTCAAGACTCCATCGCCTCATGATCTAGAAACCAATGGCCAAAAGCTCAATAGCACAGAAGCTTGGCTGCATCATCTCTGCTGTCAAATCTCGTTCGGCCCACCCCCGAAGATGTAGGAGCATGCGAGTTGACAGTAAAGAGTGGGACAAGAACTTGAGGTCTAAAGTGAGAGTAAGTTCACACTAGGACTGGACTGGGATTTGACCGAACATGACATACTCAAGCATAATAAACTTGTACGGCAGCGGTGCAAGGTAGGTTGCAATGATGTTTGAACATGCAAGTGCTGAAGAATGCAGATCATTATCTGGTTATTAAACAGCACCATTGCGGGGAGTCTCGACAGTCCACGTACCGGATAAACAGAGGAAGTAAAGAACACCCTCCCGGTAAAACAACAAAAACAGAGAGCTTTTGAGATTGCGGTACTTCTGGTGGGCGACATACACCATGATGGCCATGATAGCTGGATATGACCAAGTGCATATATGAGTGCTTCCGCAGGACAGACGACAGTACAAGGGAATGAAGTTCAATGAACGCACCGACTATACTAGCCAGAGAGAAGCCGTATGCGATCCCCAGAGATGACTGATCCACCGCCATGGGAATGCATGGCGAGTTTGGCATAGAGGCTGGCCTGACTGTGGGCGAGGAAGTGAGAGAACACCCCACTACTGAGTTTGACGGGCATACATTTCACGGAAACAAGAACCTTTACCCCATACGCCAGTGCGAACGCGTGGAAGATCTGAAACGAGAACATCTGTTATGAGACATTAGTGACAACGTGTGCGAGGGACGCACTATGTACTGAATCACGAGGTATACCATCAGTTTCCTGTTCATCCCAGAAAATGCATGGATGCGAATGTACAGAATCGCTGTGTGTCACATAGTAAGGCATCTCTGTGTGTACTATTCAGTTTAAGCTACGTACCTTCTGCACTAAGAACTATCAGACTGGAAGATACTGTACAATATGATCCGGTCAGGCATGTCTTATTCCCTTGGCTGTGCATGTTGTACTCACTGAAAACCTGTATGAACGATCTGGTGCACTCGTCAGACGATAGTCCACTGCGAAAATGGTCTATTATAGGGTACATTGTGCTCAGTTTCACGCTAGATATAGAGGATGAACTCACACATTCCCGAAAATCCGATATGTATGAGAACACAGTATCTCGCAACCAAGAACATCACTTTTGCGGAGCTCAATGGGGTAAACCAGATGAGGCGAACCTGGGCTTAATGAGGAAGTTGAGAATCCGGCAACAGGAGACAAACGGACCTCTTCAGATATCGTATGCAGATAATCCGCGAGCTTCCCAAAGTTTCTTCAGTATTCAAGCACGGGGAATTGTTCATAGCACTTACGATGAGTGTATACCCGCTTGCCGCCTGAGCATTGAGGCCGCTTGTCAGCACCTCTGTAGATTATGGCTGTGACTCTCAGCTCACCAGACACTGTTTCCGAACATTAGCCCCGACTGGTAGGTCATGTTGGCGCATTAGGGGCACTCACATCTGTAATATTCGTCTCCAAATACACCTCGACCGGTGAGTCCATGGTTGGCTATAAGGCGGCCACTCAAGACTCTTCAACCTACAGCCGTAGGTGCAGGAAGCAAGAAGGGACTTACACGTCATGGAACTGTCAGACATTTGTCATCAAGATGTGCCAAATCGCAATTAGAGGTCTGCGGTGTGGCATACTTGGTGTCCAAACCAAACAAGCCCAATGTAGCATTGATGTGACTCTTCGACATTCTCTTGTTCCTCGTCGTCGTCTCCGTCTCCCTGCTCGGTCTCTCGCACTTCTGCGTTTCACCTTCAGGAGGTTCGTTTTCAGGTACACGGACTCTTGGCGCTCACCTAACTGATCGCACTAGCGGGTATCCCACACAGCGTGTATTCCGAGAAAGCCATGTTCACTTGGACTTTCTTCTTTGGGAAGCAAGGGGAGATGGCGCGAATCGCATGCCATTGGACGGATCTGTGCAGGCGGATCTGGGAGTCGAGTGTTGAAATGATTTGAGTGTGTGACGTGCTGCATTGGGCGGGCGTGTGTGATGAGGGTGAAGAGCTGATTCTGCGATGAAATGTGGGTGTGCGGGAATGAGGGTGGATGGAAGTCCGATGCGCGTGTGGAGAAATTGGCTCAGGTACGTTCCATGGCGCTCTGAAGTTCAATACCATGGTTTCACATACCCAGGTTTCTATCCCAGAGTTAAGATGAGCGCCTCTCAATAACAGGTACATAATATATACATTGCTTGCTCTCGACACCGGAGACCCGCTGAACTCGGTGCGCCCGCGTCCTCTCGGCGCTAAGTCCGTTCTCCCATAGCCAGCGTAATGCGTGACTGATGCGGACGCATCAGTCACACGCCCTCCCCCTTTCGTTTTGTTTATATCCCCACGCCCTTTCGTTCCATCCCCCACATTCCTTTCTTCCCTTACCCCCTCTCCTTCCCTCTCTCTCCCTAGTTGCGCGGTGCTCTTCGTCGACGACAACGACGACAGGTTAGTCGCATTCTGTATTCAGGACATCGTTCTTTCGCTGACTTTCCTACCTTCGATAGGCCACGACGCACCAAGCCACACTCAGCAATGCCTCAAGTAAGCCAGATAATTGGTCTTCATACATCATTCGCTAACTGTGTGTCTTGACTAGTGCACTCGACTCTCAAGCTCAGTTCCTCCCGGAGGTCAGTATCTTCCTTCACCGGTTTCCACACGTTCACGCCCTCACGTCGCTTGCACTCTGCGATCGCCTTCAGAACGCCAGCATCCCCCCGTTGCCGACTCCTCAACCGTCCATCATCTGACGTCACGAACACTGGACGCCTCCATTCGCAGTCGTCGATACCGTACTTGTCAATATACTTTAGGTTTGGAATGGGATACAGAAGTCGGCGCACGCGCCTGTACACCACACAACAAACCCTGAGGCCACAGATGTCCCATATCTCTAGAGTACGCAGAGCTTGCGAACCACCCCAGATAGATATCTTGTCCCGAGCTACTCACTCACCCAGATCTGCGATGCACTGGGCCCCATGCAGCCATGCCGGCCTCCTCGCCCCGCTCACCACTTTCAAGCATTCTATTCGTTTCAAGGCACTCGCCAAGACCTTGGCACTGGCTTTCTGTCTACACGCGTGGAAGAAATGGTCCGCTAGTATACATTGCATGAGAGAATTGTGCTCAGGTGAACGGATAAGGGGACGTAAGCGTTCGAAAGCGGGCGATCCAAGCGCGCGCGCCAGTCTATTTTGGTCTTTGTTGATTTACTCGTGGGACTCCTGGCTTTCGCACACCAGATCTGAGAGTCCCGAGCGGTCAGGAAATTTGGGTATAAAGCTGGGTGGGGCGGCTGGGTCGTTCAGTATCATTCCTTTCCTGCTTTCCTTCTTTTCTCCCGCGCTCTCACTACGTTCCTCTATTCCCATTTCTATCTCCCCACGTCGTACTCATATCCTTCGACGACGCCGGCAACAACGAGCTCGAGGTGAGTCCATCGTCCGCCCTCCCGCATCACCCGCCGTGACTGATGTCACGTTCGTCCCTTTCGGATCCAAGTCTCACGCTTCGCCTATAAGAGCCCAGCCACGTCGCTCCTTTCTTTCCCTTCACCCACCACCACATCACCCACATTCGAGCTCGTCGTGCACGACGATGAGCTCGAACATTTTCAGCGAGTAAGTTCTCCCTCCTCACTCCGCTATCCTTTGGCTCACTGTTGTCTTGCCCTTGGCTCACTGTCCATCCGCTCGGAGCTCGTTGTCGACGACGACGAGCTGCTCATTTCAGGTGAGCTGGTTTCACGTTCAATATTTGTTTAGCCCCCTCTCTGACTGGCTCTAATGTTCTAGACACCTCCGTGCTCACTGTTCGCGACGACCTGGAGGTTAGTAGGCCGTGCCCTTTCGCTCCCTGCTCACTGACAAATCTTCGATAGACGCACCACCCACGACTGGCGGACTCCGCTACTCCGCTCTGCATG
>JAACJK010000128.1:0-82948 GCA_013368325.1 Ephemerocybe angulata
ACTGCAGTGTTGACGGCTCCAGGAGGTGCAGTGGGCTCGCTGACCGGAGGGAGAGCCGCAGAGGTCTCGTTGACGGGGGGAGGAGTAGAGCCGACGCCTCCGGCTTCAGGGAGCGCAGTGGCTTGGTTGAGCGAGGGGGAGAGGCGGAACTGACGACCTCAGAAGTCGCAGTCGCCTCGTTGTCGGGTGGCGGTCAGTGTTGACGGGGGAGGAGTGGAGCTGACTCCTCCGGCTTGAGGGGCGCAGCGCTTGGTTGAGCGAGGAAGGAGCCGCGGACTCGGAGTCCTCTGGCACAGGAGATAGAGATGAACCTCTCTCTCAGACCTCACTTGCGCCATGGCGCCTTCAATACCAGCCAACCGTTGTTTCATGATGTTGACCTTCCTCGAAATGTGCGAATAGGTCAACTTCTGCGATCGAGCGAAGTCCCTCCTTTTTTCCAAGTCTTCAAGTTCTCCCGTGGAGAACTTGAACGCTGCTTCAAGGGACGCTGTCAAGACATTTAGTTACATGCGCGTCGTCGCGAGTGCCCTACACACCAATTTTTTCAGAGTAGGGGAGGAGCCGATTGCTCTCTAGGAAGGCGTCCATGACAGCTGTACGCGCTGTAGTATCGGACCCTGAATACACCTCGAAAGCACACACCTTGAGCGGACGTTGGTTGAGCGGACATTCTGGGTATTCAATGCTTTCAGAGAGTCGGTTTCACGTCTGAGTGGGAGTGTAGACAAAGGATGGGGCAGGAACGTCCATTTGGGTCGTTTACTATCCGTGAAAAGGTCCAAGGGGCACGGC
Source organism: Ephemerocybe angulata (assembly GCA_013368325.1). Classification (NCBI taxonomy): domain Eukaryota; kingdom Fungi; phylum Basidiomycota; class Agaricomycetes; order Agaricales; family Psathyrellaceae; genus Ephemerocybe; species Ephemerocybe angulata. Next base: position 796 of record JAACJK010000128.1, read on the forward strand.
CGGCCGATGAGAGCATATGGAAGGGAGGAGACACGAGTGCGCGCAACACGCGTCCATTCATGAGGCGAACAAGACATCTTGACGATTGGATGCGCGTCCGATGGCGGTCGTTGATACCAGCTGATACCAGGAGCCCGGAGGAGACATGCATGCTCGCGACACGCATGCAATCTTAAGCTAAGTAGACATCTTGACGATTGTATGCGCGTCCGATGGCTGTGGTTGATACGACCCATCTTGCTCATCGACTGTAAAAACGCTGTGGTAGGCCTTTAATGCTCTGTACAACGGAAATAGAAGAGAGATATACTGGCTGTGTACCTTGTGGCATGAGACGAATCCAAGTGGGTTGAACTTGGCCTTTCACTTCGACATAGATGATTCAGATAGGGCAGCCTGATGCCGTCGCGTCGCGGTTCATTTTACCACCACATGACCGTGTAGATTCTCATCAGTGATCTTCGCGAAGTTGATCCCTGTGTATCATTATGGACGGGCGCCAACTGCTCCGCGCTTGGGTTAAAAAATAAAAGATCATATGGTAACAGACTTGAAAAAAATCATATGCCAACCAGGCCCAACCCTGAGCATTGAGCGATTCTCGGGGTCAAGGCCACCGTTCCAGAACCAGGTATTTGGGCCCCAAAACCCCCATCGAAACCATGTCCATGAGTGCGCGGTATGTATATGGGAACTCGATGCTATCTTAATCTACTCCTGAAACTCAGTGGCCTCAGCCTCGTGCTCGTCTTCGCTAATTTGGCCTCCAGGCCGACACTCTCCTCGTTCGCTTGGCTTGAGATCCGTCCCAGCACGCTAACCCCCGTTTCACTACTGCCATCGCTATCATACTCATCCTCTGACGAATCTAATGCCTCTGGGAATGGGTCATTTAAATCAGGATCTATTCCAAAAGCCGCCAGACCAAAAGGACTGTGTGGGGAGTGTGATGAGGTGGTGGTAAATAACGAACAGTAGATACACGTACTCGTCAACAGCAGATGAAGTCCCAGACCTTCCATCTATTCCAAAAGCCGCCACACCAAAAGGACTGTGTGGGAGTGTGATGAGGTGGTGGTAAATAACGAACAGTAGATACACGTACTCGTCATCAGCAGATAAAGTACTGCGACCTTCCCAGACCTTCCAGCTTGACTGGCTCTAACATGAACGTATCAGGCAGGCACATATATCGAGAAAGAAAAGGGAATACGCACTTGGCTACTGCAGACGTGTTGCTCTTCCTGGGCGAAGATCTATCACCCAACGAGGATAGCTGGAACTGTACCGATGGGCACGTAACGACGGCCAAGCGTGTGTCTCCCTGACGGACTCTTGATGATAACGAGGTCTTCCTCTAAGCCTGCATCCTTAGCTCCTTCCCCCGAGCCACAGATCTACACAGGATGCGGGAAAATCAGGCTACAGTCCTTCTCGCAGTGCAGTGACTTACTCCTTATACTGCTCCGACATCTTCTTGGGCCGCGGCCTACGTGGTCCCCCTGAGCTTTACGTTTTTGCGCTGACCTACAGCACTATTCGCATTATTAGAGTAGCTGCTGTGATACTTGGAAGACTTACACAGGGAGGAGAGGAAGCTCTCGAGATGGCAAAACCTGGGATGCATCTGCTGATGTGGGGTTGCTCATGGTATTGTCGATGGTGGTGTCGATGAAAGAGTGTGCAAGGTCACGGGGAGAATGCATGATAGATCAGATTCCGCCGGAGGTTGATGTGATCCGTCATGGCATATGCCGTTACGGAGCTTTGTTGCGCGCCTCTGCGATATTTGTGAGCGCCTCTTGACGTTCCCGCCCTATCACACACAGCCCTTTGTAGGATTTCGAAGATATTATGTATCTCAGTGATTTAGACCAGCAAAAACTATACTCAGATAATTCTCCAGTAAGCCTCGCGCCATCCTCTAGCGATAGCGAGTACATTAGGCAGTGAGTACGTGCGTGAAGCGACGTACAAAGTACTTTCATCTCTTGACACCTTCCACGCCACTATAAATTCAGTGAGACTCGCAGGGTAGTCTAAAGCTAGGCTCACACCTTCCTTTTGTGACAGCAGGGACATCAGGCAGCCAGTGCGCGCCCCCTTGTGCGCGAAGTACAATGTGCGTTCATATGCGACGTACGAGCACTCATTTTCCGCCAGTATTCTACAGTTCAGTAAGATTGATCTGCAAGAAGTTTAACGAGCAGTGTCTGACAGTGAAAGGGTGCGTACCTCATTCTACTGTGCTAAATCCGAGCTGGCAAGGTGCGACTTGACGCCCTTCCTTTGTCACTTGGTTTAGTATGATATATGTTATATATGTCTAGATTTTTTCATAGCATGTACTGTGTGCTATTCATTTATTATTCTACGTACATACTTTTACTTTAAATGTATTGAGCGAGCCTGGAGAGCATGAACAGTCTTGATGGTGGAGTAAACGTGAGACGAAACGCGCAAGTCAGACGCGGAACTGTGAATCCTTACCGGTTTCGACTTTAGCAACAACCATCAAGCTCACCCCACCCCCACTCGAGTACGGGTCGTCCAGACTGCGCACTCACTACAGCTGGTATAGTAAATTCTAGTATAGCTGAAATGGGGCGCCCTGTTCTCTATAAAACGGAGGAGGAGAAAAAGGCCGCTGCATGCGAACGAAGCAGGAAGTACTATGAACGGTTAGGGCCCGGCATCCTTGTACCACTTACGCCGTCCAACTGACTTTATTGCAGATTCCGGGAGAACATCTCCATTTCCAGGAAGCAGAAATATGCAGCCAAAAGGCGTAACGATCCTTCGAAGCATGAGAAAGTAAAAGTTGTTAAATCTGACGAGGAGCGCAAGTACGACAATCGTCAGAAAAGCAATCGGTCATATCAGCGGTGCGTACTTCATTGATTGTATACATGGATGCGCTCTCAAAAATGGGTGTACATTTCTAGAAGGAAATCTGCCCCAAAGAATGAAGGCAGTAGTAGCAAACAATCGAAACCGGCGAGTGATTTAAGGTGTGTTAAACGAGCGACAAATGCCATTCCATACCTCATAGGAACTGTGTTTCTTAGCACTGCAGTGGTTAGCCGCCGGCCTCCGAGGACATCTGGGAAGGGCATACCAAATTTCTCCTCACATCCTACAAGGACATGCTGGAAAATAGGTCGCTTCGCGAGTTCCTGGAGGATATTTCAGCTCGGTACATCGAGAGTGGTGTGGTCGAGGACCTTGTATTGGTCTTGCCGCGCCTAATCCGGCTTCGAGAAGGTGTTTACGCCCATGAGCAAGATATCTCATTGGAGGTGGGAGCAGCAGCTCAACTTGGTGAGCTCGAAGCGCTGGGTGCCAAAATAGACCAAGCTGTGGAGATGATTCAGGACTTGGAGGACATGGCCAGGTTCCGTGGGCACGACGAATTTATTGATTTGTATAGCGAGGGTGACCTGTACTATCAGAGATCACATTTGTTAGATTGAATGGCATGCAAGTTGACATCCAAGGGATGTTATACTCCTTCTCTTTCTGTTGAACTCCGTTCTGAGCTACCAGGAAGGTATTAACTGACGTCGAGCGTGACTTTATCAATACGATACTTATGTGATTATAGACAGTAACTCAAATATCGAATGAAGGGCAAAGGATAAAAGATATCATTTCGATGGTGACAGGAAAAAGGTATTGAGGTAATGGAGGGTGGCTACAGGGGTTCTTCAGTTTCAGAGAACTCCTCTTCGTCATCCTCCTCCGGCTCGTCCTCGGGCGGGTACAGTTCGTTCTCCTCCGTGATGACAGTCAACGATTCCAGCCTTCTTTCCAGCTCCTCCAACCTCTCGTTCGCCAGTGCCAGCTTTTGCTCCGTGGCAGCTGTCTTGGCTTCAGCGGCCTCCGCTCGAGCCTTGTTTCTCAACGCCTCAACGATAGATTCAACCTTGGCCTTACGGTCAGCGCGGACTAGACTGGTCATTGTCATGCTAACATCCTTATGAAAGGACGCGAGCGCAGCCGGAGCTTCAGCACGGAGCTTTGGGGACGAATAATGCGTGAAGGGAGTCCGAGCAGATGGATGCTGCACGGCAACATACATCCAGCAACCTGATCGAATGGAGATGCTCTCGCACTAGGTTCCTTATTAGCTCATGAAATTAGGGGTGCAATGATAGGAACGGTACGAACGCGGGACATGAGGTCATGGACCCAACCGGAATAACACTTCGTCGCGCGGGCGTTATCCACAATTTCCGGGAGCAATGGGCGCTTACGGGCCAAACCTAAAGACAGGGATGAAACAGGTCAGCACGATCGACAGAAAAAAAGAAGGGGACGCACGCCAGTTCCGGGCACCGCGACCCACTCCCTCAATCCAGTCGAAGATTGGCTTCGCACCGGATGCATAGGCCCGTTTCTTGGAGGCGGGTGCGGGGGAACTGTTCATCGAATCCTCGCGGGGGCGCTTTTGCCCATGCTGGGACACAGAGTCCACATGGTCGTCAACGAGAGGCGTGGGACTAGTCGTTACAGAGGGTGCGGGCTGTGATGTTACATCAGAGGTTTCAAGTTCGCCATCCGGGAGTGGGACTGCGCCGGCGGGCTCTGGCACAGCACATGCGGAGGGCATGAGCCCAGCCTGTGTCGCAGGGACGGGGGCTGTAATATCCTGTGTCGCAGGGACGGGGGCTGGAATATCGTCGTCCAGAAGGGAGAGATCGACGTTGTAGGCGTTACTCTGGGCCGTCAGAGGCGCACCACCGACGGTTGAAGGAGACTGGTCAGTTCCGGCAGGCGGTGCAGTAGCAGACGGAGGCGCGGGTCCCGCAAGCCCATAGGAGGCGGGGTTGAAGAGCCAGGGGTGCGACATTGGGGTATCTGATTGGGATGTTAGAATGTGCACGCCGTCCGCGATTCGCGAAGGAAGAGCAACTTACACCCGGGAGGGAACTGATACACCGGAGCACTTGGAGTTCCAGGGGGGTAGCTCTGAACTCCAGCAGGAGTTGCTGAGGGTGGGTTGAAGTTGAAGGCGTACGGGTTCACTGAGAGAGGTTTGATGGATCAGCAAAGGACAACGAGAACAACCTAATTCTAACTTACTTTGTCCAAATTGAAATTGAGGGTACATCGGCACTACGAGGGAAGGTATAAATTGATGATGAGATATTTAATGTGCACGGGGCGCACCTTGTTGAGCTGCGAGTGCTGGACCTTGTTGGACAGCGAGTGTTGGATCGATGACTGGGTTCTGACCAGCGGGGGGAGGCTATTGATAGCCTTTAGAGAGATATCCCGTACGCGAATGCAAAACGTACACCTGCTTGAGCCTTGCGGCTGTGAGCACACTCAGTCAGGAGTGGGCTACCATCACATCGACGGCAGTGAAGCTTTTTGGCGGGCTTCGGCTCTTTGGTTGGTTGTCGACGTTTGGAAGGAGCCATGATGATGTTGAGTTGTCGTTGGCTAACGGTGCCAGGCTATATGGAGAGGGATGGGGTTCGAGCGAAAACAGCGGGTGCCCATGAGACGACCCTGGAACGATCCCACATGACTCCTGCCTTCTCCCTTGTATCATCGTTCCCCATGTGAGCCCATGTGAGCCCATGCGCCTTGATAAGATTGGATTGAGGCCCGCGCCGGGTGCTGAATTGGAAATGACGCGCTAAGCACGACCAAAGCACGACGGTGAGCCCATGCGCCTTGATGAGACTGGATTAAGACCCCCACTTGGAGACGATGGGTGCCGAATTGCAAATAACTTGCCTAAGCCAGCCGGTGACCCATGTGCCTCGCATGGGAGCGGATTAAGGCCCCAAATATGTATTTGGATCGATGGGTGCTGAGCGCTGAATCGGAAACAAGGCTCATAAACCACACGACACTTTTACCCCCACCCCAAGGCATTGCTTTCTAGCTCACCAATATGGCCACGAGAAAGAAACGAAGGCGTAAAGATGAAGATGACCTTGACGATGAGGCTCAGCATTCGTTCCCTAGTGAGCTCCTGGAGGCCGTGGCGGAAACTTCTTACTGGACATCCCCAACGAAACCTCAGCGAATTTTCGAAGAGGCAAAGAGCCCTAGAAAGCGCGTTGTAAAGAAGGTTCTTGCTCAATCATCGCAGACCGCTGGGGCTTTCAAAGAGGATGATGAGGGTGCTTGGACACAAGAGGTGCCGTCAAGTCAAGCTACGGGCGCCAGTGGCATCGAGGACGGTGGGACAATATCGGACGTTGTGCCCGACCAAGCGCCGGACGACGGTGATTTCGGCTCTTGGGTCGGCTCGGAAGTAATTGATCCAGACCTTGGGTGGATCGGCGAAGACGACGACTTCGAAGACTATGTTGACGCCGTAACCTCACATGTCGCGGGGTATAGCCACCTTCATACCTCTCTATTCGTTGTTCAGGGATGGGATTCTAACAAGAGGCAGACCACGGTAAGTGTCGTATCTGATTTAGTTTGCTTTAATACTTGACATTGACTCCACCTAAGGATGCGTGGTATCATATGCGATTCCAAACCTCCGATGTAGGACAGCTCGACACCGGGTGCACCTGCCCTAAAGCTCTTAACCGCAACCTCTGTGTGCACAGGCGGTACTTTCAGGACTATGAGGTCGAGAGTATCATTCTCGAGAAGAATGCCGAAGGAACCGAGGACAGGGATGTTGCAGGTGATAAGGATAGGACAGGTAAGCTACTTAACTTACCTCTTCAGTAATGAAATAGCATTGTAACGATGGACTCATCACCCCCGGCAGCGACGCTCTTCTCCCGCCGCATCCTAGGACGCCATCGTTTGGAAAGCTTGTACTCCGTTCAGTCGATGTCGTCCTCCGAGCTCAAAGGCCGAGCGATCGTCAGTAATATCCTTTCCCGTTCGGAATCGACCTGGAAATGCTCCAAGGACACGGGACTTCTATCATGCTATCATATAAACAAGGCCAGAGAGCGGTACCCAGACGTCCCAGAAGATGAAATCGAAGATTTGGAGGACTTTGTAGACTCAAGCCTCGACTCACTCTCTATAGGCGAACTTGGTCAGTTCCTGTGATCTGAACTATCTTGTGGGATGACGCTGATCTATCCTCAGCTCGCGGACCCGGTACCACAGTATCCTATCTGCCAATACATCCACCGTTCTGGGCGCGAATCCCGTCCGACCCCAAGCTCTATTCCGATCCCCCTCCTGCCCGGACACCCCCAGATGGCCCATTCCCTCTTCAAGCCGATTCCTCCTGCAACTGTGGAACAACGCGGACCTTCTTCAATAGGGATGGGCTGAAAAAAACGAAGCGTTGCAAGTTGTACACCCTGCTAACGGTTCATGACGTCGAGATTGAGGTTCAAGTCTGCCCCGTTTGTCCTTCCGTCCGGCGAAAGCGAATCGGCCCTGATCTGCGCGCACATGGCATATTCAATTTCAACAATTCTGCCCTTGTCTCCCACGAGCTACTTGACGAATACACCAGCTGCTTTACCTCCTCAGAGACGCCCTTTACCGCCTGGTATACGCAATTGTCAAGACGCTATCTCCTTTCTGGAAAAGAGTTCATGGGCGACGACCTCTTTCGCGCCGTATGGTTCGCATACGTCTCCCTCCAGAAGTTCGACAACGACATGTCCTGTACGGTCTGCGGACCATCACCCGAGACGGTCATCTGGGATGGAATCACCTTAGCCTTTGGCCGGAAGCATCTCAGTGGTTCACTTCGCCCACCAACGTTTACGATGCCAGATTCCGTTCGGCGCCCTAACGTAAAGTACAAACCAAAGCAGCAACTCTTGCCCCTGGCGACATTACGACGGCGTTTCCGAGCCACGATGGAGCGGCCCACGCATCCCGACCGCATCGAGGATGGGGAAGAAGAAGGCGGTGTTGATGGCGCAAAATCTCCTTCGAAGAAATCGCGAGCCAAACCCAAGGCGAAGAAGGGTGGTACTGCGTCAAACCCCGACACTCCGTCGAAGCGGGCACAGGCCATCCCCGAGACATCCACCCCTTCGCTATCTCCCATGAAACCGCAGGCTAACTCCGCGGCGATCTCGCTATCAACTGTGGCGGTCTCTACTGAAGCAACTGGTGCAACAGAAGGCACTCTCGAAGACGCAGGACCGACACCACTTCCCGCCACCAATCCAAATGAGAACCTCCGACGTCGACAGGCTTTGTTAGTGGAAGACTACTTGGAGAAGGTGGACTCGGTGACTGAAGACATGAGAAAGGAATGTCCCGCCTTAGCGCAGCTATATACGATGCATTACGGCCGTGCAGCCTTTTGGTCAGGGCACAAACCTCCTGCCGTCATAAAGAACTTGTTCCGACAGGTACGCCCATTCTCTGGTCATGTGGACCCTGCTTACGACAACATAGATCGCCGCCGAGGAATCTGTGCTACAACTCGTCAACTACACGGCACTGCTCAAGCTTAGGGAGTTTGTGGCGAAGCCAGACGTTAACGTGGCCTATAAGCTGAGGCCCATACCTTCCCTGAACAAGGTTATAAATCACAGCGACGTAGATCTTGCTGATCTCTTGGGAGTGATGACCTGGATTGAAAAGAAGGCGCGTGCTACTCTCAAAGCACTGATCGTTGAACCGCCGCTGCCACCGCCCAACATACATATCCTCCCGAATGATCATCTGGATTGGATAACGGTACATCCTCTTTTGCCCTCGCCCCCATTCACCTCTAACTGACTAAATTTCGACAGACTGGTTGCTTTTATAGCATGCCCATAATACGGCATCGCCCGCTTTATCCGTCACTGAAAGAGAACCAAGAAGAACAGGCATCAGGCCAGCAACGTGGGGATCGATGCGGGAAGTATTACTCTCAATATGGAGAACGACGATTAACTGGGGGTATCATGGTATGCTGGTGTTCGCACAGCATTTGTTACGGGTTCCATTGTATCCCCAAAGCCGAAGGTCGTGACGATGTCTTCTCAGCAATGGTGACTCGATGGCCGACAGCTCCCAAAATCGTCATCTACGACTTTGCATGCGCCTTGGGTCCCTACTGCTTGCTGCGCGAGCCTATGTTTTTTGCAAATACCCTCTTTGCCATTGACATCTTTCATGCCACAGGTCACAGCAAATGTAGCCCTGCAGCATTCCTATCCGAGTATATGAATGTGGACACCAAGCTCGAATACATCAATTCGAGCGCGGCCGAATGCGGCAATGGAGCACTTAGGAGGATTCGAAAATCGGTCAGCTATATGGGACAGAAGAGGGCTATTATATATACAAAGGTCTTCCTTTCTGTATGGAATAGGCTGAAGATCTTGAAAATAGACTAGCATTTATGGTGGCTTAACTGCCCTATCAATTTGTGAGGCCAGTAGTTATGTTTACAGAAGCAGTGATCTGACGATCCACGGAGGTGAACGAACGCAAGCTCAATACTCAGGGACCTATGTCTCCAGAGGCATAGAAGGGCTGATGTTCGATTGGGGAGGAGGTACAAATGAGAAACTGGAGTGTCCAATGTCAGCAGAAGCATTGCTGATGGGAGGATTGAGGACGCACCCTCCGTTGGTTGTAGAGACATCGGCTTCGCGCTGAGAATCGACGGAGCCCGATGGCTACCTACCTAGGTCAGTTGCACACTTTTGGAAGGCCATGCAATGTTGTTGGATTTGCTGTGAGTGTAACTTCGTTGGTGCAAGATTGATCACGCCCCAATGGCATCCTTCGGTCGTCCTGCAGAGCTTCTTCCCAACAACATTCCATTTGCCGTCACGGATGGGCTTGTTAAACTATGAGGGAAACTACCACGGTCTCGCACAGATAAGACACCGTACCATTGGTGGAGAACCGCGAAACTCGATTAGCGGGGGTTGCATCTAAGTGGTGTCAACGTCCATCGGTTGACCTGCATCCCAGCCGATATCAAGGACTCCGACGCTTGATAGGTCTCAGGGTCGAAAACCTAACCATCTCGCGAGCTGCCACCTCCGGCAGCGCTTTCTTAAAAAGTTGGTTGGATTCGATGTTGTGGAGGAGACACAAATGAAAAACTGGAGTGTCCAATGTCAGCAGAAGCATCGGCGATGGGAGGATGGAGAACGCACCCTCCGTTGGTTGTAGAGACATCGCAGGCCCGATAGATGCCGCCCTATGTCTACTGAAGCAGTGTAAGGGCGTCACGCGCTTATGGAGGGAATGCAGCCCGGAAAATGAGCGTCCATTGTCAGGAGAGGCATCGGTGATGGGAGAATCGAGAACGCACCTTCCGTTGGTTGTAGAGACATCGCAGGCCCGATAGACGGCGCCCTATGTCTACTGAAGCGCTGTAAATGCGTCGCGCGCTTATGGAGGGAATGCAGCCCAGAAAATGAGCGTCCATTGTCAGGAGAAGCATCGGTGATAGGAGGATCGAGAACGCACCTTCCGTTGGTTGTAGAGACATCGCAGGACCGATAGACGGCGCCCTATGTCTACTGAAGCGCTGTAAAGGCGTCGCGCGCTTATGGAGGGAATGCAGCCCGGGTAATGCGCGTCCAATGTTGGCAGAAACATTGCTGATAGGAGGATCCAGAACGCACCCTCCGTTGGTTGTGGAAACATCGGGGCTTCGCGTGGTTGTGGAGGAAATGCAGCAGCGAAACCGCCGCCCAATGTCAGCAGATGCATTGCTGAAGCGAGGATGGAGAACGCACCGACCATTGGTTGTAGAGACATCGCAGGCTCGATAGACGGCGCCCTATATCTACTGAAGCAGCGTAAGGGTGTCGCGCGCTTATGGAGGGAATGCAGCCCGGATAATGAGCGTCCAATGTCGGCAGAAACATCGGTGATGGGAGGATCGAGGACGCGCCTTCCGTTGGTTGTAGAGACATCGCAGGCCCGATAGACGGCGCCCTTAGCGCCGTTGCTTGTAGAAACACTGCGGAGGTGGTCCGTATCGTGGACCGTATCACCTGGATAACCGGGAGCTCAATCCAGCATGCCATGTCTACACATGCAGCTATGTCTACAGATGCACCGAACTTTGGATGAGTGTTTAAGGAAGTATTCGAGGTGTCCACGGTCACCGGAAGCTTTGCTGAGGGATGGATGGGAGCGCACTCATCTCATCGTGAAGTACTGCTGGGATGGGATTCTAGACGGAAAGGACCCAGTGGGATACACCTACAGACCATTTGACAGTATGGTACGCGATTGAGCCAAGCATTGGCCCACCTGCGACAGGATATAGCAGAAAGGGCAAAGGCCAAGGTATGGCCTATTGAGCGGGCATAGCCAAAAAGGGTGCAGGCATCACTTTTTACATCTTACATAATCATCCTCGCCGGTGAGGATGACCATCATCCTTCCCGGTTAGGTGCGTGTGGACCATCATCCGGTTTGTCGGTTATCTGATGGTTCTCCACGTCGACACGCGACCCATATCTACAGGTATGTGGATCTGCTAAGATCTGCCAATTGCCCAAAGTATCTGTGCACTAGACGCCGAATTGGCCGGTTGAGTAACCTGAGGTGAGCCCCTAAACAATGGGTCGGCTGTACCAGAGACCACCCACAGTCCACCAACAGCTTCGATGTACCTTGGTCGCTGATACACGTCGCGCGCTTCGAATGACTGGTACGCAGTCTACTCACAGTCAATTCGACGATCGATCCTTCGGGTTCGCAATGATCAGTCGATAGAGAGAACAAAAAGAATTCTTCCAGGATAAGATGAGACGCTCAGACGCACATATTGGGAAAGAGCCCTGAACACATTGCGTTCCTGACCTTGCGCAGCCTCGGCAGGGCGGCTAGATGAAGATAGGCGCCCAGATTATCATAGCATTCCGAGCAATCGATGGGCGCTACGAGGAGTGGAGCGCTCGGCTTCACCGATGTTACCGGGGTGAAAAAAGAGGGTACTAAGTCCAGGGTTCAAAAGGGAAAATGATCTTAGCTGCGGGGCCACGAATGCTGTTTAGGCGCCGATGCGGGGCGCTGCCGAGTAATCGCAACATATTTGGCCCAAGGTAATCGTAGGTTGGAGCGGCGATGGTGGTGAACCGAACACCTGCACCTTAAATAGTGCAATGGGACCTACGGTGTCGTTGGAGCCTCGGAAACCGGAAAGTGAGGAGCGCAACCACGCCTAGGTGGAGAAAATTCGAAGCCGAAGATTGGATACAATGTTATACAGCTGGGAGTACCAGATACACAAAGGGTTTACAGGCTGAAAGCCTCAGTTTATCGCCAGACGAAAGGACGGGTCTCCCCGAATTGCCTTTAACACACCGAGAGTGATGGGATGGAATGACTCGATTCTTGACGCTTAGGTGCGTCGCTTCCTAAACAGAATTTTGGCCGAGGGGTTGGGTGAGCGAGCACTACCGAAGTGCTGTCCAGGAGGAGGGACCTTCTCGTCGTTGGGAAGCTTCAAGTCATAATTGAGCAGAATGTAAGCTGCCATTCCCTTGAGCTCGTTGACTGCAAAGAAGCGTCCGGGACTATGCCATCCAAGGTTAGCATGTCTGGTCTAAGTTTCGCAATGAGTATATGGACATACCAAGCGTGACGCCCAACGCCAAAAAGGATGTAATTGGTGTCAAGGGATACCATTTGGTGCTTCACTTGACTTGAGGGGTCATTGTCGTTCTCGGTAGACGTGGCGAGATTGCGGCCATCATGCTTCTCCTGGAGGCGTTCCGGTAAGAACCGGTTGGGGTTGAATAGCTCAGGCTCTTCATATATGGTCTGTAGGGGAGAATCCTGTCAGAGAGGGAATGGAGCAAGGAAGGTGTGCTCTAGCGCACTCACACTATCGTAATGCTGCGCAGACGAGGCAATTCCGACCGTAAAGCCCTTTGGTACGACTACCCCATTCGAGAACGTGAAGTCCCTCAAAGCCTTTCGTTGGGATGTCACTATAAGCCAGATGAGCACCAGGTAAGTTGATGGACAGTGGTAATGCACGCACCGTTATTCACACCGCGCATTCGCCCGACTTCCTTCATGAAGCTATCCAGCTTGTGCAGCCGCACCATAGACTCCTTCGACCATCCGTAGGTGCTAATGACACTGTCGATCTCAGAACGCAATGGCTCAATGTACTCCTGGTAAGCGGCAAGATGGAAAAGCACGTCGGATAGGGACTATACGAAGGGGTATTGAAATTCCTGGCCCCTATGTGGGACAAAGTGAATGTACTCACGATAGTTGTTGTGTGGATTGCAGCAAAGTTGGAGATTAAAAGCCTTGCGACTACGTCCTCTGTTGTTCGCAAGTCCTCGGAGGCAAGATCAAGAAGCCAGGTAATCATATCATTCTACAGAATTTCGTACTGTCAGCAGGTGCGAAGCAAGGTAGCCATGTTACTCACAGGCTTCTCTTCATTATCCTCCCCAGAGTCTTCGTACATCCGAAGCCTATCCTGGATAATGGGACCAAGGAACGACCTCAGTTTTTTCTGGGTGGTGTGAACATTGGTAGTCAGAGCAGCCACAATCCTTTAACGAGGGAAAGCTATGATTAGAAAGTGGCAGAACGGGATACTCTACAGCCTACTCACGGTCTGAAGAACGAGGGCGACAAGGTAATGGCGTACGCTGACATCATCAGCCTGACCGCGAACTGCTCCAGCGTCAAGCAATATTCACGGTTGCGACCTGTGAGAATGCAACGGTCTGCTCAACATCATCTCGTATTCGACGAGGAGTACGCACACAGTGGGAGACCAACGAAGAAGCAATTGCTTGTTCGAGTCACGATTGGCAGTATCGTTTCCATGACCGTGTAGCTCGTCCAGTCTGTCGAGGGAGTTTAAGCGTCTTTCTTTCGTTGTGCACCTATACAGGTACTTGCTTCACTCACCCTCCGAGGCCGGAAGCAGCTCCTTAAACGAGTTCACGACTTCATCCTGGACATCGGGGAAACGAGCAGCAATGTTTCTGGTCATTGGCCTGGAGAACATCTGCATGTGGTGAGCTGCGGTGTGCGGGCGATCGGTACCAAAGGTATAGTCCATTTGTAGGGCGTCAATGGTGGGCTCATTGCTGGCCAGATAGTCGTCACTGGCTTTCCGGATGTCGTCAGAAAGTTTCGGTCCGACCACGATGATAAGCCAGCGAGAAGGAGTCTCAAAGGTGGCGACTTTGAAGGCACCGCCGGGGTACTAGAGCATACGGGCATGTTAATACCTATGTTTCCTCAGTTGGAGACCAACTGACCTTTCTGTACCCCTCCTCGATCATCTTATGCCCAGAAACGAAGTACTTCCATGCTGAGAGGTACGATCCTATGAAGCCATCTGAGCCAATCGTAGGAATAGCAGAGACCTGTGGTGGCGTTTAGGCGCCAATTAGCGTCCAGTCTCCTTCGATGTAAGGCTTGGATCCGTACCTTCTTCAGGTTCTGTCTGAACCAGTACCACTGGTACGATAGCCACCCCGCGACGGCGAGGCCAACATAAGCTGCTGGTGAAAGCATCGTGGTAGCCTCCTTGTGGTAGCTAAGAAAGGGGAGCGTGAGTGAATGTGACCAAACCTGCTACTTCGCTTTCATTAAACGTCCTTGATGCGAATACTGTTCTGCCGTAGAAGATCAATGAGGACAAGGATGGGTCGCGGTCCTGCGTATGGCCCATATGATATGATAGCCAGACAAGGTGCGAGCAGCAGCACTAGATCGATGACCGAAGTACAGCCCGTGCTAGCCTGGGCTTGCAACGGCGGCTGGGGCCGCTGGGGCGAACGCCGCGCGATGCACCCAAGTTGCGAATCTTGAACGTTACCTTGTTGGACAGAATGACAGGATAGTATAATCCTGACGCACAGGGCCTCTATGTGCAAAATCCCTGGTCTGTCAATGGATTTGAATAGTATGGAATATCGAGGTAAAGATGCAAGAGCCCGTTTTGGGGTTAGGGTCCAGTTTCGAGCGTGACAAGGCAAACGTGAGGTCACGAAGCGCGTGAAGGAGTGACGCTTGTGACACTCGCGTTTCGCGTTGTCGCGTTACAACGAACTCGTTTCGCCTCCTGCCACCATGTCCAACTCAATCATCGTCCTCGAGCCTCTACCTGCAGCTGGTGTAAAGCAATGTCAACCCAACCTCATGCCATTCCACATTTCATACAATGGGCCCGCTCTAATCTCAACGTTCATGAATATCAAACCCGCGAAACAGGAACCTGGGACCCCGGCGCAGCAAGCGATACCCACTCCAGAGACCTCTACAACTCAACCCGAAGATGCTGAAAATCTAAAGGAGGAATCGATGTCAATAGATAAAGCTGCGGATAGCGAACCGGCCCCAGAGGCTGGGGAAGCTTCGCCCGCGGAACCAGAGTTCTCAACGACGCGCAGCGTCTCGTCGTTTCGCGGCCGAATTATCCAAGGGCTGAAGGTAGACCTACCACAAGGATACCGCGGTTTGGTCCTCCAAGCACCTCCGGTGCACACCACGACTTCCGCTTCCGTACCATCCACATCCAAGGCTGCTTCGACATCCAGATCACAGGCCCGACAAGAAGACATGTTGGACGTCGAAGACGCACCTGCGCCTACCACAAGGCGGAGAGGTCGTCTCACCCGTAGTGCCGTTTCCAAACGCGTCAATGACGTAGAAAAGGAAGAGGCTCGGAAGATCGAGGAGGCGACTATCGATGTTGAATCAGAAGCCAAGTCAGCCATGGACGTCGATGCATCTGCAGCTGGAACGGATGCTCTTAACCTTGGTGCTGATGCTACCTCCCCACAACGCCGGCTCAAACCCGTAGCCGAGTTCTCCTCGTTCACCCTCTGGCACGCTGACAATCCAGTCGTTGAAGGTCAAGACGAGTATTATCGGAGCCTCCATGAATGGACGTCGCTAGCAGCATCAGTACGTGTCAATTTGAACTTTGAATTACCAGTTTGGTCTCACATTCTATTTCTACTCTTCCCTCCACTCACAGCTACACCATGGGGACGATGAGGAGAATCCATCGTAGCGACACTGAAGCCTGGCGCTTTATTTGGAGAGAGAATAAAACACGCTTACATGGTCTGCCTTACAACGGCGGGGTATAAACAGAAAAAAAAAATAGTTAACCATACCGCCTAGCTACAACGGACATCGCGCATACCTATCATTACCAGGGATCGCAGAAGGGACAGTAGCAATGGGTGTACTCCCGTCTGTTCGAACAGAAGCGCACGGGGTCTACTAGCCCAACGAAACAGTGGTACATAATCATGTCGAAAAACATCCGACACTCCAAGCCCCTGGACCGTCGACAGGCAATGGCTAGCAGAACGATCGTGTCCTGATCTTCCAAACTTCGACGAAAGGCGCCAACATCTGGCTTAGCAGCTTCAATGAGCATTCGAGCAGCCGCGACAAGGCTTCCACTGGTAAAGGCGAAAATAAGACCTTGTCGAATAGCACTCGGGGCGAAATGGCCAAGTTCCAACAATGCATCTATGAAGTCGCACTGTCGTTCTTCAAGAGGATAGTAATAGCGTCCATACAAAGCAACTTCCAATGCTGAAAGGCCTTCCTCGTTCCTCAGGGATAGGTCGATGGATGGGTGAGCGAGAATCGCGCGAATTGATTGCGCAGATCCATGGTGGTTTGAATCCAACGCGCAGCAGTGCATGAGTGCAGACCACCCGTCCAGAGAATTTTGAGCATTGACGTATGCTGCGTTCATGCCACCTTGCGAAAGGAGAAACCGTATCCTGGAGGGTGAGCCACAAGACGCGGCCAGGATCAACGCGGTGTTGCCTTCTGTGTCGCGCTCAAGGATATCGATGGTTGGGGCGAATCTGAGAAGCAATTTAACGATAATTTCGTCGTCTGCACGCGCCCTTCCAACCGCCCATAGGAAAGGCGAACGCCCCTTCACAAGGTCCCGAGTATGTGTGTCGGCCCCTGAGGCAAGTAAAAGCTCGATAATGGCAGGAGAGGGAGTGTTGTTTGTACCTTGGAATACCTTCACAAGGATGCCTTTGCCAGTCTCGGAGTCGCTTACGGCGTTGCGGATGCCACCATCCTCATCGAGCATCCAACGCACGGTACCTTGGAGGCCACAGCGGCAAGCGGCAAGAAATAGCTCGTTGCGTTTGTCGATGTCGACCGTGGCCTGGAATTGCACTGGCAGATCTGGGAGCATATCGCGCAGTAGTTTTGTAATTGCGTCTCCGTGAGGAGAATTTTCGCAGGCGCTGGAAAGGGCAGCAATTGCGTCGCGCTCGCTTAAACCTACAAGAGCATCACCCTGGATAATTAATCGACGGACCATAGCTTCATCTGATCTTCGACATGCGTGCATCAGGGGGGATCTTCCATCATCGTCTTGTGCATTGAGTACGTCAAGACGACCTAGGAAAGGTGGGCTTGAATCATACATTGATAACAGTTCCGCAACCATAGAAGGACGGTCACGCTCCACCGCAAGATGCAGAATGGTCTTCCCGCAGGTCCCTGTTGAGCGGATGTCCAGCCCACTGAAGGAGGAAAGAAGCCCGTGCAGGGCTTCTACCTGTCCAGCAACGGCCGCAAAATGAAGCGGGCTGTTTCGCCTGTCAAGCTTCACGTATGGCACTGAGCCCGATGTGATAGCTTTGACGAGACCATAGTACGCTGCGAGGTCTATACCAGATACCGATGAATCATCCGGAGGGCCGGAGAAGAGAACGGGGTAGCTCTTGCAGTTCGACAGGAACGAAATGATGAAAGGATCCAGTTCACCATGTTCCTGAGAATCAACTGCATGGTACCAGCCATACTGGTAGGCATAGCGGAGGAGGTTGTCGCACGTTACAGCAGGATGCCACGAGTCGAGGCATTTAACCACGTCATTGGGCTCCCACCGCTCGATCTCGACTTCGGCGAGGTGAACAATGCAAGATGTAGCAAGGAAGTCATGAGGGTTTGGGGATCCAAGGAGAAGGATTGAACGCATGAACTCCATCGTGGTGTAATCTACATTACCGTGTTCCAGTAGGCAGAAATTTAGGTTATGTTGTAGTGGGGAATAAGCGCACTCACGGATAACTCGAACCTCGCGCCGCTTCCACGGCCTTGTTTCTTGGACTGTCACAAGACCTAGACAAGGTGCCAGCATAAGGGATTCCGGGATGGTATCACCAGAGTCGTATGACAAGTTGCTGTAAGAAAAAGTTAGGGCATCTTGAAGATCGGCGACGGTCATCGGATGAGGGTTCTTCGAATAAGCCAGCCAGATAAAGACGCGCTTCGCGATTGAGGCATCTTCATCCGATTGTGCCTCGATGCGCTCCATAGTAAGGTGGTACATGTCGTAGAGTTTAGAGGGTAACTTCTCCAGGCATTTGAAAAGGCTGTTGATTGAGCGCGAGGACCGCAAAGAATCCATTTGGAGGCTCGCCAGAAGAAACCTAGTCAAAATTGTAAGGTTCGGTACACTTGCCTGCTTTCAGTTCGGCTCCTAATACTCACATGCCTTTGGACTTCTCCTTGACCTGGTCGCACAATCGCTTGGTCAAGGTAGAATCCCCTCGGAGTATTGCTTTGAGACTAACACTCTTATTGATCTTGTGCAATACAAGCAGTTCGATGTCGCCCGTTCGAGCCTGTATGTTCACGAAGATAGCTTTTGGCGTGTAGCTGGTAAAAAGGTCCAAAGGCCGCGAAACAATCATGAGATTGGCGCCCAGAGAAGGCAAGGTTTCAAGCAGTGCCTCCTTGATATCGTCGTCCACCTCATCCAGCCCGTCGACCACAATGAATACTTTCGTCAAGGCACGGCAGGCCTCTCGCAGACCTTGGATCATCTCGGGTTCCGTGATCTTCTCCTTCGTTCGTTGTGCCCGACGGCAGATGGGTGCAACATGTCTGTAAGCCACATCATGCGATTCCACCAATTGGCTCAGCAACGATGCGAGGATTTGATGATAGGTCCGCCGCTCGCTGTATCGGAGGTATGCGTATACCACAGAGACATCCTTTCGTTCCTGGAACCGATTTTGGAGATCGTGGACAGTTACAGACCTGTCAGAGGACTCGCTCAGTCGTCGATGAGATTGAACTTAAGAAAGAACACTCACACTAGAACGGTCTTCCCTGATCCCGCTGTCTCAGCCAGTGAAGAGTTAAGCTTACCATAGGACGAACTATGCAAGGAAAATACACGTACGTAGGCCTGTTCCCCAGATGATAACGAACTCGTCTTCCACGAATTGACGGAATTCCTCCGACTTCAGAAACGATGTGACAGTGTTGGCGGTGCGTTGAGCGAGGGCGGTCAAATGGATCTGGCGATAGCTAGGTCCTTCGAGCCAGTTAAGCACGACGTCAACGCTAACTTCTGGAGAGGTCAGGCTTTTGTCAGATCCAACTGTCAACTGGCATGGCACCTTCGTCTTCAGGGCCTTCTCGTAAATAATAATTGGTTATGTTCACATTATCCCTTCCAACCGTGGTTATGTTTGCCGTCTGGATGGAGAAGTCGTGAGCACCAGAAAGGACCTGGCTACGTGCTCGATCAGCTACAGTACATGATCGATGAGTTCCTGGATCCACCTCAACGACCATTGCTCGTACCTTGAATGGAAAAGAGGCTCGATTGTGTGTCCATGGTCTGCTTGTCGCAAAACCGTCCGAGTCGAGTACAAAGCGAGGAGGAGGCGTATACAAGACTGCTCGGGGCACAGCCGCTGCCAGTGTGCTCTGTTGCCACTGCGGCCCACGGTCAGCAGACCGTGGCAACATGATTAGCGCCCAAAGGACCTGGCGGCGCCCGCGACATCCGAGTCATCGTTTCCGGTCTTTGGCCGCGCTACCCTTGATCTTGCTGTGAAAGCCTAGTGAGGACCGATAGAGAGCCATTGCGGGTATTGCGGAATTCGGGCTGGATTTATTCAGCAAGACTCAATTACATGTCGTGTCAAGGCGCTTCAGCGGCAGATCGTAGTAACGGATCCCCTGACTGCGATCTGCCGCTGCTGAAACCCTATTCATTAGCACCCCGCCGCTGATAGAAGTATAGATATAATGCCTTCTGGGATCCATATTTCTCCCTGAAAACACTCAGGACGTTGGTCTCAACAGCCCAGAAATTTCCGAGCTCGCTATTCAGTTGCCCAGAAGCATGCGACTCCTCTCGTCCATCCTCCTTCCCCTAGCCCTTGCCCTCTTATCCACTATCACGCTTATACAGGGATATGCGGTATGTTTTCGGTACTATCAAGGCTTCTCCCTTATATTCCGCTGACTTCTGACCATCACAGGATGGCGACTCGAACGAGCTGACCTCTCGAGCTATGGAAGGAACAGAAGATATTCTAAGCCTCCGGGAGCTACTTGAAGACCTTTCAACGCGCGAGATTCTCGACGAGCTTCAAGAACGCCTTTACCTCGAGAGAAGGGGCCAGAAGATACACCCAACGGGGTTCAGACTTGGTATCACGAGGAACTGGGCAAGTAAATGGTACTCAGGCTCGGGCAAGCCGAAGTTCAGTGATGCGGTTAAAGCAAAGCTGAAGGAGAAGAAGAAGGCATCGAAGTCAAAAACGAGGTGAAAGCATGGGGGGCGTCGAGAGATGCTGAGGGAGGATAGTACTGTACATTTGTCACTAGTCGCTACTTTTTCAAGCGAGCTTCAAGTTCTTCACGCATCACCGTTGTATTCCATGTGCCTGCATATATACATCAGTGGTTAGCCTACTGGAATAGCTACACTAATCCACGTAAACGCAGGCATGGCCTGGGGCAATGTTAGTTTTCTGTCTGCAGTGCTCTGTCTCAAGAGGTAACCAGGCGCCCTAGTAGCGCCATCATCGTTTGCCGTTACTCCGCAGTAGCCGCAGGCTTCTGATAATCGCCATTGATCAAAGCTTGTCTCTAACGTTCGAGAGGACCTCGCTAGCAGCAGACGTAGCATCTGTTCTCCCCCGTTCTTGTTCCCTCTCACACTTCATGACACCGAGGACCCATCTTCAGACGCAGGATGGTTGAAGACAAATACATTGGCCTGGCACTCGCAGTGTCGGGTACTCTAGCCATCGGGGCTAGTTCCATTATTACCAAGAAGGTGAGAGCAGTTTACCTGGACACCTACCATCTCCTCACTCTTGGTCACTTTAGGGCCTGAACGATGCAGCCAAGAAATCATCATATGGAAAGGCAGCCTCAGAAGACATGTCGTACTTCAAGAATCCGATTTGGTGGGCGGGAATGTCAGTTCGTGCGTGATCCATCGAGATAGGTTTGAACGATGGAAGTTAACGGGTTCTCCAGTCGTTCTAGGAGAATGTGCTAAGTATTCTCCTCTATTCTTCTTCTAGGGCTCACACTAGTTCCAGTCGCCAACTTCGCAGCCTACACTTTCGCACCGGCAATTTTGGTCACCCCTCTCGGCGCACTCAGCGTGATATTCGGCGCCGCACTCGCCTCCTTCCTGCTTAACGAAACCCTTGGACACCTAGGCCGCCTGGGATGCACCCTATGCCTGCTCGGGTCTCTCATCATTGTCCTCCACGCACCGTCAGACAAGGAAGGGATCGACTCTGTCGAGGTGTTCCTCTCCTACGTTCTACAGCCCGGATTTCTGCTCTTCTCCTTCACGGCCCTGGTGTTCTCACTCATCATGATATTCCTCGTGGCACCAAAGTATGGACGAGCGAACCCTGCAGTGTATGTCTCAATATGCTCGGTGGCCGGCTCGGTATCCATCATGGCAATAAAGGGCTTTGGGCTGGCCCTCAAGCTGACACTCGCCGGGAACAACCAGTTCACGCACCTCGTTACCTACGTATTCGGAGCCACCATGGTCGGGTGCATCATCGTCCAGATGAACTACTACAACAAAGCCCTTGACATGTTCCCAACCAACTTGTACGTTCTCTGCAAATACCCGTTATCATGGCTCACCTCGAGGCTCTCCAGGGTAAACCCAATTTACTACGTCTTCTTCTCAACCGCCACGATCGTGGCCTCCCTCATCCTCTTCCAGGGCTTCAACACCTCCGACGCCGCGGGTGCCGTCTCCCTCCTAGCGGGCTTGGTAGTCACCTTCCTCGGCGTGCACCTCCTAAACTTCTCCCGCGTACCCGACCCTCCAATCGACTACGACCACGCCCCTCCGCACTCGGCGCTTGAAAGCGGGCTGATGAACCCCCGCCTCAGCTTGCAGGGGGGGTCGTCCATTGACGGCTGGGCAGGCATCGGAGTCTCCCCTGGTGGACCCCGGAGCGGTCATGGCCGCCAGACCCGGGCAAGTACCTTGTTCGGTTCGATCGATGAGAATGAGGCAGGGGGTGACCGTGTAGGACTGCGGAATCTGAGGGAAGAGGAGGAGACAGAGGAAGACGACGACGATGACGACCTTGCGTTGAAGTATGATGAGCGAACCCGGTTGACTGCGAAGAGTATGGGTACCGGACACCCAAGTCTGAAGGGCCCTGCAGGTCACAGGGATCAAAGTCGGTCAGCTATCCCAGGGAGTGCTTCGGTCACGGATTTGCGGACAGTCTCTAGATAGTTTATCTCCCTGGTTGTGGGACCTTGATAATGCTGCTGCTGCGGGCTTCAACGTTCCAAGTTCCAACTCTAAGCTAGGTCGACGATGCTGATGTGGCAACGCTCACAATTCGAAGGGCCATCGATCATCCGCAATTCCAATTAGCGCCCGAACGCCGCTGCTTCCGCCGATCTATTTGTGGAAACATGAAACAGTGAGTTGCCCTCCGTGTGCCTGTCAGGAAGTTCTTAATGCACCAGTTGCAACGGTAGGGTGAGGCGAGTGGGAATACTTCCAGAGAGCTGGAGCGTTAGATTCCACGGGACCAATTTGTGTTTCTCTGGCGCAGGTTTATGGGGTGCCAGTCGACTTAGTCGAGTAGTATTAGCGGTATCAAGAGTCCGGGGATATACCTATGTCAAAACAAATAGAAAAGAGACGGAGGCCTGAATCTACTACGTATACGAGTTGCGACCGTCCATGAAAGCACTAGTCAAAGAATGCAGAACATTGCAGGAGGTATCATTGCAAGTCGGAGCAGTCGTGCAGCGAAAAAGTCCCAAAGAGAAAATGCCCAAAATCATTTCAGTAAACCAACACTGGGTAATGCGCAATTATAGCTCCCAGTCACGTCCGAGAGCAAAGAGCGCGATCCGACGATCCAACCATTAGAGGGCAAGGGCCAAAGCCAAAGCCGACGATGCGACGGCGACAGCCGTTCCCAACATGAAGTTTCCGGGGGCCATAGCACCGTTGCCCGCCGTGGACGTGCCAGCAGTGGTGTTCTTCGCAGTGCTAGTCTGGTTAGCGTTAGCAGCAGCGGTGGTGGAAATCGGGGCCTTGGTGGTGGACGCAGAGGTCGTAGAGGCGCTGGTAGTCGTCGTGGTCGTGTTGGTGGCGCCAGTGGCAGAGCCGCCAGCGGTGGCAGGAGGTGCAACAGCCTTGGACGGGTCAACGAGCTTTCCAGTACCCCAGGGCACGGGGTCGTTGGTACCAGGCTGAGTGGGGTTCGCCGGCTCAGTGGTCTCACCAGTAGCCGAGGCGATGGTGAAGCGAGTGGTCCAGGTCTTCACGCCGGCTGCGCCAGTGGCCGTGAATTGATAGAAGTAGATGTTGGAGTTGGGGGTGACTTCGGGGCAGGGGTAGTTGAAGCGACCGTCAGTGGTTCCGTCTTGTGCTGTCGCGACGGCTAAAAGGGGGAGGTACGGTAACGCATGTCAGATCGGTAGCGCGACATGTGAGGGAACCGAAAAACTCACTCGTGAGGTGCACCATGGCAAAGTTGTCACCGGTCATGAGCTGGATGGACATATCCTTCCAGGCAGTCGTCGAGTCCTTGTCGCCTTCCCAAGAGACAGTGCAGGTGGTGCCGGCATTGAATTTAGTGCCAGGGCCAGGTTCGCTGGGGGTGACATCGGCGCGTACGACGCCAACAAGGGCGGCGGCGGCAAGGATAGTTGGCAATGAGAACTTGGCGAACATTTTGACGAGTGTATTGGTGAGGATAGAGCTGTTGAAGTATTAGCATAATGGTTGAACATGGTTCGAACTGGTCGTACCTTAGGTATAGATGGTTGTGAGTAGGCTTTTCTGGTTGACAATTAGGTATAGAGGTCCAAGGGTAGTAGAAAAGAGTGACGGGAAGCAGAGACTAAAAGAATGGGGGGGGAGCAACACAGGCTGTCCGGTTGCAGGTATAAGTAAGAAAAGAGGAGCTTTCGACGCCCCGTCGCCAGCATGGCGTTGCCGCTTATGTTCAACCTCCGCTCAACACGAGTCCGTTGCGGTTTTCTCACCAGGCAGATCATTGCCATTTGATTGCCAGAGCCTATTCAACGCTTCATAATCCTTCCTGAGGTACTACCTGGTCTAGGGTCTCTTACCCACTCACTGCCCAGGACCACTCAGAATATACATAGCCAGTTGAAAAGGCGCTAATTTGAAGAGATCGCAGATAGGGAACCCTTTCAACCAAGGGGAACGGTCGCCGTCTTCCCCGGATCGCATCAATGTCCCGCGAAGCAATGTCAAAATCTGAGGTTATTTTTACATATTGACCTCTTTGCAATGATCAGGATGTGTAGGTATCAAGGGGTGAAATGGTCCTCAAATGTAAGAGAAAGCGGAGTGTGATTGTAGCCGAGAGAAAGAGAGAAAGTTCAAAGTCCACCGAATGAAGCATCCGTTAAAGCCATGCCACCACAACCCTAGGCTTCCCCTGCTCCTCATCCTCACAGTCCCACCCGAACGGACTTAAAGGACAAGATCCCCAGGACCAGGGGCTAGTCCACCACCTGTAGCTCCAAATTGCGACTGTGTGCTGCCCTATCTCGACCGGAAGGTATAAACAGGTGAGTCCGACCGCGTCTGCCTCATCTTCGAAGGCGCACTCCAGGTCGACCGCTTCTTCCCATCGTGCCTACTCCAAGTCCCAAGACTCGTGGTGCTACCATTGCGACCCGCATGTGTATGGAGGTGGCGGTGTTCATGACGGTGGTGGTGGACATGTCCGCTGCTCCCTCCAGCGGGGGGAGGACGGGCGGGGCTGTGGCAGAATGTGCAAGTGCTGTGTACCCCTACGGAATCGCCATCGTCGTCCGGTTCAGGGTAGCGTTCCGAATCCAGAGGGCTCATGTCACGGTTACTTTCCTTGTCTCTATGGTTCCGGCCTATAAAGTAGGGAGTGTATGGTCTCCACGTACTAGTAGAGAACGAGAGGGGGGCCGGCTGGGGACTTTCGCTTGCGGGCCAAGGGATTGGCTGCGAAGGGCTGATGGGAGGCGCTTGGACATTTGCTGCTTCATGGCTCGCGTAGTCAAGGTTCAAGAAGGGCACTTGTCCCGGATATTCAAGCAAGTATCTCATCGCCTGGCCAAAAGTTAGAGACGTAAACACAGAGCAAGATATAGGCGATGAGAAGGAGCACTCACAGACAACCAAATTTCATGGCTTTCCTCTGACACAGCCGTGATCTTCAGCTCCCTATTCGCCGTGGATATCACCATGCTTTTCCGGTGCCATATGTTGGGAGGAAACGGATTGGAATCCGATATGGACAGCACTCCTTCAATAAGCACACTCTTGAACCTCGTCTCTGGTGTGTTCGGGGAGCCGGGCGCTTTGGAGCTCCAACACAACGTTCTCGTATATGGGTTAACCCAGAAGAACCGCTTGTTCCGCGTGCGCGTATGCCCACTCCCAATGACCTTCCGCGTGTACTTGTAGAGGAACTCCCCGACCATAATCTGCGTAATCGCATGGCTCACGGCAGGGTCTATAGATGGCTGGACAATATTGCTGTGAGCTTCGGACCTGCGGTGCATGGATGGGTTTAGGGTTGCAGTGACTGGTGGAGGATACCGGCCTGGAAAAGAGGATGGTCGGATGGACGAGATAGACGACCTTCTAGGTCTCCTCGAGCTTTCATTCTGGGCGGAAGGAAGCGAACTCGACGAAAATCTCGTTCGCTCTTGGTGTGGCGATTCCACGCTGTTGAGTGAGGGAAGGGACAGGTTGGAACTGTGGATGTACCCAGATCTTCTTGTCTCGACTGAACTGTGGGGTCTCGGGGACGGTATACCTCTTTCGGTGGGTCTGACTGTAGAATGTTCAGCAACCTAGAATTAACCGATCCAAATGGAAAACTCACTTTGAGTCTGACTTCCTGACCCATAATTGTTGATGGTGGTCTTGAACTTGATGACAGTACTGTCTCCTCCAACGAACTTTCCCTTCTCAAGGTTGAAGTCATGGGCGCCACCGAAGATTTGTGAACCTCCCTCAGGCTGTTGGTCTATAAGGAGGTTAACCGCGTTCCTTTAACACAAGTGACACGTTATATATCTACCTTGAGAATCAGTTGGCCTTGCCTCTGCCATCATCGTTGCATTCTTCGAGATAAGTACGCTGCGAGGGCGCTGGGATTGAGGGGATGAGTACAGCCCTCGAATGAGGGTTTGGAGGTGCCCTTCGATATGCGTTTCGGCCATCCGCCCAGCGTGGTAAGGTGTTTGGGTCACGGGTGAGGCGCTTTCTCGAAACTGTTGTCGACGGAGGACTTGGAAGTCTTGGGCCATCCGCACCGGTCTTGGACCACGTATTCTCATTAGATAGGATAGGTGCGGTTTTCGGCTCCCGAGGATCCTGGTTGTCCTTCGCGTCGCGTTCGCTGCACTGGGCCAGTATCAACTCGCGTTGCGGTTTCCACCAGGTGTCTGAATCCCCTCTGTGACGTCCATTCTTCCGCTACTCAACCGCTGATATTGAGAGAATGGACAACATCCAGGCAAAGGTTGCAAGATACGATGGCGCCGACATGTGGGTACGATGCATTTGAAAATAGCAGATGGAGGATGCACTGTGGTTGTTGCAGAGAAGCGAAGTTGACTCCGGAGTTTTGTCGGCGAAGAAATTGTGATGTTTGTTTGTGTTAGGGCTTGAGGCTCCAGCGGGCGCTTATTTCAAACGTCGCACTTGATCGGGCTTTAGGAGGTCGCAATCCACCCGTTAGAAGTAAAGGTCTACTTTAGAACTTTTGAGGAGCGTCACTATTACAGGAGCTATATAGTAGTACCAAGGTCCTTCAAATACCTAGATTTATTCCTCAAGCCTTTCCTTCGCAAGTCCCAACGATGACAGCAGTAGCTGCAGATGCTGCTGACATTGGGGGAAACAGTCGACTAGGGGTGTTGCACTACGTATCAGCATAAGTGTGCCGCGCAATTAGAATACGCTTTAAACATAATTACCTTTCTCAAATACCCAGTACTGCTCCTCGTGATGATAAAGGTGGACCTTCGTTCCAGGGGCCTTGCCCCACGCTAGCAGGTGTGGAGCGAGCAAAGTCGAAGGAACACGTAACCTAAATGTACCCTCCGTCAGTAGTGTACCTCCGCTTAGTTTAAGTCTATGGTTACGCACAGCACTCCTTCACGCTTACACGGCTCTCCATCGATATATTTCCGGGTGATATCCCATGCAAATGGCTGGTCTATTCCGACAAGGAAACTTTTTTCATTGGTAGCAACATCCCCCTCGATGCCAAGATATCTCCCAGTGAAGTGATTTCTGAGAAACCAGGTGCCCGTGCCACTTGGTATCGCCTCCCACTACAGACGGAGGAATATGTGAATTCATGAACTAGCGGAATAACTGGCGTGACCCACCTTCTGGTTTCGTCCTTCGTTGTATTCATGCCCAGAAACTGTTGAAAGCAAAATTATGTTAGTACAGGACGCTGACCTGGAGTGAGTTACCACGCCTTACCAGCCCCAGACGCTTCCAAATGAAGGACGGTCCCGGCGAAGGAGGAGACAATCCTGTACAGGTCTCCTGGGATAATTGGTAGCTTGGATTCGATATCTAGAAGGAAAGAGGCGCCCGTCGTTACCAGCTTCACATCGCCTAAGATCTAGATAGTGTACGCCGTACGTACCAGGGCTTAGGATCCACTTTTGATTCGACCTGTCATGAGAAATGCAGCTCATGATTGTTCGGCGCCCCTGACCGATTTCCATGTCGAGAACAAGTCTGGTAAATGGGACCCATAATCTAGGGCACCATACTGTAAGTTCTACCGGATAACTGCTTATATTTATAAGAGAGGTTCACTTAGCCCAGCCCTTTGCATCTCGCTCCACCCGCCAGGTGAACGGGTGGGTCGTGGCTTTGATAATCTCGTGCTCTTCGATAATAACATCAAGATTGTGCCCGAGGTATCGTCCTGTCTCAGTGTTCTTAAAAGTCCACAGACCATTTGTTGAAGTCGCTTCCCACTTAAAATAGCGGCACATGAGTAAGGCCCTAGGAAATCGACTTGATCCCTTGGTGATATTGTGGCGGCACTCACCACTTGAAACGGGGTGCCTGCGTATCTCGTTCTCCCCACAACTTCCCCCATGCGTGAGCCGTTAGCAAGCTGTATTCTGATTATTCTGAAAGGCATTGAGTATGACTCACCTGTGTTCGTGTCTGGGTCGACAGTGAGTGGCGCTCCAGTCATAACATTTATAAACGCATAGGATCTTCCGGAATCGAGCTGATTCTCGCGAGGTCCTGCATCAGTCGTCATGTTGGCCTTCAGAATTAGGCTTCTTCTGCTGGGCTTGGTGCTTGAGTAGTCTGACAGACGAATGCAGAGAGAAGAGACAGATGGCCAAATCGCATCCGATAATCAGAGTGGTGAACATTGTTTGCGAAAGTTGACGTGTGTGTAGTGTGGTCCAGGGTTTAACCGGTATTCCACTCAGAAGCTCATATTCCGAGAAGCAAATTTGAATGTAGAGAGAAAGAGACAGCGAGTACTAGTTACGCGAGCTACATATCATCGGGCCCTTGCGGGCTGATCCCCAGCTTCAACTCCTCGAGTTTCTCCTTTGAAAGACCCAAGGATAATATAAATTGTTGTAGATGCTCAGGCTCTTGGCATCGTGGAAAGCATTGGACTAGTAAGGTTGCACTGTGTATCAGTATGAGCGCCTATTACATGAGCTTTTTGCAATGCGAGAGAAATACCTTTTTCAAGGATCCAATAGCCGACCGGATCACTCCAAAGATGCATTCTTGTTCCAGGGGCCCTGTTGTAGCGGTCGAGATTTAGGAAGAATTGTGTCGATGGAACACGCAGCCTAGTGCAATATAGCTTAAATGGTGAGCTTTTAGGATACGGTAAATGTGCACTCACATTACGCCATTTCGCTTGCAAGGCTCCCCGTTGACATATTTTCGAGCGATATCCCACGCAAACGGCTGATCTGTCCCAACGACACGAATCGAATTGCCAGCAATCTCCTTTTCTATCCCCAGATACTTCCCTGTGAAGTGATTCTTGAAGAACCAAGTGCCAGTATCGCTTGGTATCGCTTCCCACTACAGACAAACAAACAATGAGGCTTTGAGCTGAGTTTATCCCGGTCAAGAGATTCGGGCATTACACACCTTCTGGTTCCGTCCTTCGTTATAGCTATGCCCTGTAACTTAACAGCAGAGAGCCCACAGTTAGCACATTGCATGAAAAGAGCGAGCTACGTTCCTTGGTCTTACCAAATCCGGAATCGTCCATATTGGCCACAGTCCCGGCTTTAGAGCAGACGATCTTATAAAGGCTTCTTGGCTCTATCGGCAGCTGGAATATGTTTAGGTCTAGTAATGGTGGTCAAATCCGAGCACCCCAGTTTATGTAGATAGAGAAGACAAGCCTGGGTTAAGTATCCACCTCTGATTATCCCCATCATGCGAGCTATGGCTTATGACTTTCCGTTCATGACCCGCTGTCTTGTCGACAACAAAGTTGGTGTATGGGAGGCATATCCTAGGAGGGTTGTATGTCAGGCTGACCGACACGTTTTCGCGCCTATAAAATCTTCGATACACACTTAGCCTTGCCACTCGCATCTTGCTTGACTTGCCAGGTGAATGGGTGAGTCGTAGCTCTGATTTCTTCGCAATCTTTGACGACGGTGTCTTGATTATGCCCAAGGTACAGTCCCGTTTCAACGTTCTTGAAGGTCCAGAAACCACTGGCGGAGGTCGCCTCCCACTGGGGCGGTAGAACGGTACCAAATGAGCAGAGCTCAACCTAGAAACATGACGGCGAAGTACTAACCACCTGAAATGGAGACCCTGTATACCTTGATGTCCCAACAACTACTCTCATTCACGCGCCGACACCACGTTGGAGATAGCACTCTTGAGGGACTTCATATGACTTACCTGCGTACGTGTTTGGCTCAATGGTTATGGGAGCTCCGGTCATCACATTCGTTAATGTATAGGATGTCCCGGATTCGAGTTGCCTCTCGCGTGGGCCTGCTTCAGTCGCCATGTTCAACGTCGTGCTCGCCTTCTGGCTTGTAGGCTTTGTCCGCTGAGAATAGCAAGGGATTAACCCTCGAGCAGTCTAAGGGACGAAGGCGTACTCGTTGAGGTGTAAACAGAGGAAGCAGTGCGGGCTTATCGCATCCGATAATCAGAGTGGTGACGGTTATTTGCAACGGTTGACGCATGTAGACACACGACGGGCGACGTTTTATGAGCGCTACCCATTGCGCCCGGTGAATGACGAGGAATTGCGAATACGGACCAATTGGAGATGAGATCTCGTATAGTGATTGCCAAAACCTGCGTCATTGGATATTTCCGATGAGCGACGGTTCAACACAGACCATCCTGGTATCTTCAGACCTGCTGGGACGCACCTCGAAGCGTAGCAGGGTGTATGGAAGGTTGGCGAACTTGCGCCCGGATTCCAGTAGTTCTTCGCCGGGTCCCGCTTAGACTGGCATGATTCAATTTCAAGTCTTGTGGTTGTTGTGAAGAGTGAGGTGGACAATCCGATGTGAACTTCCAATGTTTGCACCT
Organism: Ephemerocybe angulata; assembly: GCA_013368325.1. Taxonomy (NCBI): domain Eukaryota; kingdom Fungi; phylum Basidiomycota; class Agaricomycetes; order Agaricales; family Psathyrellaceae; genus Ephemerocybe; species Ephemerocybe angulata. Next base: position 31,577 of record JAACJK010000128.1, read on the forward strand.
GTTGTGTCTCAAGGCGCAGACGGGCGCTTATGGCCTCTCCAAAGCTCGTAATCAGCCGCATGGAAGTAAAGCTTTACTCTCAAAGCTTATAAAGCTTATCAATCAATGCTGGTTCCACCTGGGATACATTAGAGGGCCACCGCCCTCGATTCAATCCTCTGATCTAGCTAGCGAACGTTCAAGCCTTAGAAAGTCCCAGTTCAGACAATAGCGATTATTGGAAACACCTAGGGTCCTAAGATCGATGGGAGCAGGGGGCTACACTAAGTACCAGTATGAGCGAAAAGTTAAATGAGTATGTTGTAGCTTGGGAAAAATATTACCTTTGCTAAGGATCCAATAACTGTTGACCACATTCCACCAAAGCTGAATCCGTGTTCCAGGATCTTTCTTCTGATAGCGAAGATCCAAATGAAGCTCCGTAGATGGGACACGTAGTCTAGCGATATTAAATATATGGCTTAGTTGATTCTGATGAACGATATATTCGTACTCACATTACGCTATTCCGATTGCAAAGTTTTCCGTTGACATACTTAGGGATAACATCCCATGCAAATGGATTGTCTGTCCCACCAACAAGGGTTCCATTGGCAGGGAGGTCTACCCATATTCCTAGATACTTGCCACTGAAGTGGTTCTTGAAAAGCCAGGTATCGCTATTGGTTGGTATCGCCTCCCACTAAGAAGAAGATTGTGGCGTAAGCTGAACACAACCCAATCAAGGTTCGGACGGCCCGTACCTTCTGGTTTCGCCCTTCATTGTAGTGATGTCCGGAGACTTTACATTAAGGGGCCAACCGTTAGGGAGCTGCTTGAAAGTACTGATTGATGATAACAGGTGCGTACCAACCCCTGAATCGTCCAGATTGACTACAGTCCCGGCCTCGGAGCAGATGATCTTATAAATAGTTCCTGGTTCTATCGGGAATTGGAGCGGTTTGTCTGGTCGAAAGCGTTAAGCACTCGGCCATTTATATAAAGCTCCAGGTAGATAGATAGCGCGCACCTGGGTTAAGTATCCACCTTTGATTTGACTGGCCATGCGAATTGCAGGTCATGACTTTCCGTCTCTCATTTATCTCCATGTCGAGAACAAAGTTGGTATATGGGACAGACAGTCTAACATTGCTACAAGTCAGCTTAAAGAGCCCCCCAAAAAACTACTTTGATGCTTACTTGAGCCAACCATTTACATCTCGCTTTACTTGCCATATGAACGGGTGAGTCGTCGTCTTGATATCTTCGCTCTGTTTGATAACAACGTCAAGAACATGCCCCAAATACCGCCCCGTTTCAATGTTCTTGAAGGTCCATAGACCGTCCACAAATGCTGCTTCCCACTACAGGACCGGATCCCCGCTCATGAGTGAACGGCCAGGATATTCGTGATAAAACCGCCACGCTACCAACTGAAAGGGGGTTCTTGTGTACCGTGTTAACCCAGAAACTGTTCCCAGTCGCAAGCCATGACTTAGTGAGCCGCATCCTAGCTCTCTCAGGAATGATGATGATGACCTACCTGTGTTCGTGTTCGGGTCGATGGTGATGGGGTGTCCAGCCTTTACATTCGTTAATGCGTATGATTTTCCAGATTCGATCCAATGTTCCTTATTGTTGTGAGGACCTGGTTCAACGGTTGTCATTCTCGGGGCGTCGTCAAACTAGGAAGCGGGTCTAGAGATTGGTTTGAGAAGACGTACACACTGGAGAAAGGAGTGTGGCCTTATCGCATCCGATGATCAGAATGGTGACAGTTATTTGCGACGGTTGACATGTGTGTGCTGTGGGCGCTTAATCGGAATTATTGTTGATCAACGGGCCTCGTCTGCGGAGGGAGGTCAGTTCAGATCGGTGGAACCGCTAACACGATTTTTGGTTCTTCAGGTTAAGCTCATTGCCGCATGCGTTGCTTCGTCGGAGCGAGCTATAGACCGTATAGCAGCACTCAGATTTCCAGTGGACTAGAGGCCCCTGTAGCATACACTAATGCTTCAAGGTTAGTTGGCATGGGAGACTTCAGAGCCCGTATATTCAGCGGAAAGTAAATCGTCTTCGAGAACCTCCATATCTCCACCCTTTAACCCTTTCTCTCCTTTTCTGACAACCGAATCGACTCTACAAGTTTCTGCATGTGCTCTTGGCATTGTGTCAGGCATTCGACTATCAGGTGCGAGCAACTGCATCATCAGCAGAAGTTTCGACATGAAAGACGAGTTCGTAAGAGACCCACCTTTCTCAAAGATCCAGCATTGCTTGGTAGGCCAAGCCATGGGGCTGGCTTAAAGCCGCAGTCCGGTGCCGGTTTTCGTGCTCGCAGAATCATCGAGGCCGATAGCAAGCTCAGTATTGGGAACATACAATCTGTCACCACTGCTCAGCATTCCTATATGACTGAGGAAGAGTTGCACCTACATGTTAGCCTGTGGGATGCGTCGACCTTCAAAGTACTTTTGGGCAATGTCCCACGCGAATGGCTTCCCTGTACCAACTAAGGTTGTATGATGGTTCTCTGCGGTAGTACGGTCAATTCCTAGGTACTGGCCGTTGTAATGATTCCTGATAAACCATGTGCCACGACCGGTGGATAGAACCTCCCACTAAGCCAAGCAGAGCATGTATCAGTATACAGTACGATGGAAAAAGGCAGTGCACTCAGTAGCACCTTTTGATTCCGACCCTCGTTGTACCAAAACCCGGATACTATCCAGATGTTAGCAGGTCTTCGCCTCAGTCTCCGAAGCATTACTCACCCTTGTTAGAATGCTCTTCCAAATGGGCAACCGTTTTGGAAACGGAATTTACCAATTTATAGAGCTCCCCGGATGTGACATCGGCTTCATATGTAGTGTCTATGAAAGGGCGGGGTTATATACGGGTTAAGATGTGTAAGCCCCGCTGACAATTCGATCTGTGCACCCGAGTCTATGACCCATTTCTGGCAAGGCAAATCATGGGCAGAATAGGATTGTATTTTGATCCCGTTTCCCCAACCTCCTCCGTCCCACACGCCGAGAAATTGTTTGGTATATGGTATTCCTAATCTGCCCAGTGAATCAAGTTAGGCCTTTGTCAATACGGTTCAAGGAAAGGGAAAGGCACTCACTTTGACCACCCCTTTGCATCTCTTTTACGCTCCAAGCGAAGGGATTGGACGTTGCAATAACATGGACATCGTTCTGGACTACTTCGCCCAGGTCGAATCCAAGATACAGTCCTGTTTCAGCATTCTTAAATGTCCAGAATCCATCTTGTGTGTCTGTGTCCCACTGTATACACCGCGGACCAGGTGAGCATTTTCTACCCCTGGCAAGTGACAAGGACTGAGTACCGACAAGCTGAAGTGGTGACCCTATGTAACGGTTTCCGGTGACTGCGTCATTCTTGTCAGCGACAGTCTTAACACATAACGTGCTGGAATTATTGAACGTAGTGATCGATGCATACCTCTGAGCGTAGCAGGGTGTATGGTGAGGGCTGATCCAGTCTTCACGTTGGCGAACTTGTATGTTCGCCCAGATTCCAGCTGCTGCTCGCCAGACCCCGCTTCGATTGGCATGGTTCAACTCCTGTCGATGGTTGATGTGACGTGCCTAGCTTTCGGGTTCTTCCTCTTGAAGCGTTCGTAGTATTACTGTGAGCTACTCAGGAGAAGGATCGCATGAAGAGAACCCTACCGCTCAGCCTTATCACATCCGATTATCGAAGTGGTGACGGCTGTTTGTCATAGTTGACGGTTGTGTTCTTGGGCGCTTAAACTGGAAGGACCTCATCGCTGCCAAACGGCAGTCCAGAGGAAACTCTAATCAAAAGTCTGGAATGTCTCGTGCTATTTAAGCAAGAGAAAGGCAGACTTTGAACAATGCGATTGCTATAGAAATGCGATTGCTATAGATGGCAGGGCAGTCAGGCACAACACACGCCTTGATTCACCGTCGCCATCCATTCCTCCGGATCTCGACGGTCGGGGCGAAGTGTCCCTGCTCACGGAGATTTAGACGCCTGGCACTTCAGGCAGCTGGTGCCCTGTAGAAGTGCACTGAAACTTGGAATTAATGTGGGTTTGCTAGCAGAGATTTCGATGAGCGCACCTTCTCGAGTATCCAATACTGCACCTGGTTGATCCAGAGGTGGATTCTTGTACCCGGCCTTTTCTTCCCTCCTTCGAGATTTAGGGCGAGCTCCGTATACGGAATGTACAGCCTAGGGCGCGTGGAGTTAGTTCGCCCGTTAGGCAAGATAATACGAGCTCAGAACTCACATCACTCCCCCCTTCCTGGCAGGCACACCGCCAATATACTTTGGTACAATATCCCATGCGAAGGGCAGGTCTGTTGCAACGACGCGAGTAGCCTTCTCTGGAACCTCCAAGTCGGAGTCCTCTACTCCCAAGTATTGTCCAGTGAAATGGTTCTTGAGGTACCATGTGTCGCTTCCGCTTGCTACGGCTTCCCACTGCGAAGTCAAGGACGTGCTTAATGACATCGTGTTACTGGATGCTTACCTGTTGATTTCGACCCTCGTTGTATTCATATCCGGAGACTATGAGCCACCGCGTGGTAAGCCAAGCAATCCACTAGTGAAGGAAAGTCTACGTACTGTCGCCGGATTTCTCCAGATGCACCACCGTTCCGGCGCAGGAGGAGACAATCTTATACAGCTCTCCTGCAGAAACGGGTGGCTCATACCTCGTGTCTGATGCCATTAATGAAAGTCAGTAATCTGGGGGGCTTGGCCGCGCAACCCGACATACCAGCATCGATAACCCATTTCTGGTTATCACCACCCAACCAGATCCACGACTGCACCATGATGTCATTCCCCAAGCCCCCATGGTCGTCCAGGTCAAGGACTTGGTTTGTATACGGGATGCCCAGCCTGGGTGTGCGCTCTCAGCTTCGGGCTCGGGTCAGGGTCGAGCTCGGCACTCACTTTGACCAGCCTCCATTGTCTCGCTGCACAGCCCAGGGAAATGCGTGGGACGTGGCCTTGATACGTGAACTGTCTTTCACGGCCTTCCCGAGGTGAGATCCAAAGTATAGTCCTGTTTCAGGATTGCGGAAACACCAGTGCCCACTGAGTGTCGCAACCGCTTCCCACTTCGAGCAAAAGCGTAAGCATGGGCCGGGGAACTTCATCCGGACGAGGTGTCTGGGTGCGTACCACTTGCAACGGGGTTCCCATGTACACGTTCGCAGTGACTACACTGTGTTGCTGAGCCAGTTATTGGGACATCGAGGCGCAAGAGCGTTGCGCACCTTCACGAGTAAATGGGTTGATAGTGAGGGCTGATCCAGTCTTGACACTCGCGATCTTGTATGGCCTCCCCGATTGGAGTCCTCGGTCTGCAGGTCCGGCACCAGGTGGTCCTGCTTCGATTGACATGTCGTTACTCGTAGTTGGCTCGCGCTTCAAATGTGCTCTTGTCTCTTCTGAAGTAGTTGAGAAGTTAGGGCGGTAAATAGAGGGATGACGAAGGAAGAAACGAAGCCGCCTTATCACAATCCGACGATCAATGTGGTGACGATGTTTGCTGTCGTTGACAGATGTAATGCATGGTTGCTGCGGGCACTTAACCAGGAAGTCTCAGGGCGAGAACGTCCTTGGAACAGTAGAGCCTAAATAAGTCGATTAAAGATTAAACGGGAAGGTGAAGATAGGCCCCCTTCATCGCTTTTATATACAGGTTGAGAGGACTCAGGAAGTGACCCATAGCAGCGGCGGCCTCCCTGTCGCGATAGAACCTCCCAAGACCGAGTATGTCATAATCACCCAAGTTAGCAATGAGGCCAACCAAGGTAAATTGGGACCGTGTTTCCAGTGCTTCCTCACGCATTGCACGACTCCTTTTATCGTCGAAACCTATCGAATACGGTTGTGCGTCGAAGCTCCTAAGTTCCGGGGTAGACAAACAGATAAGTTTCAGGTCACTACCCGGGCCGTGAAACCTGGTGTCGAGAAACGCTATCTTCTCCGGGTCGCTTGGATGGTCACTGTCACGGCCAAGAACCACCCAAACAAGACGGAGAAGCAGCCTTCGCATTCGATGGGATATCCAAGCCCCGTCGGCTTCTCGGGCTTTCAGGCATCGGTATTAGTATTTAATCTGCAATTTGCCGTGAATCTGTACTTACCTATGCGATCTTTACGATTGGCGGCACACTCTTGCCTATGAAAGTTGGCCCAGTCCTCTCGCTGACACTCGCGAGAACAGTACATCGTGGTACGGCATGAGGCGCACTGCAAGCCTTCAACACCATTGGGATTCTCAAACGGGCACGTATTGCGATGCTGTTGGTTTCACGCGTCAGTCACACTTGCAGATGGAGTTTGACGTCGACTTACCTGTAGATTGTCGCACAAGGGGATTTCGAGCGGCCCGAGCCGTGTTTGGTAGACATCTGCGTACATTTTGACGCGCAGTCGCAACACCGTCCACTCTCGATTCGCCGAGAGAAGGTCCAGAGTATTCTGGGGAATGACGGACAATGCATTTTCGAGGGCACGGCAGACGCGGGGGTGGTAGACGGTAGAATGAAGAAGCACCAAGGGGTTCTCGCTGCGCTCGGCAGGAAATGGTGACGCTCGAGGGTCAACCTGAGACAGGATATCTCGAGCGATGATGATCAATACCCCAGCATCCAGAGCCCGTGCGACAACATAAGTTGCCTCGTATGCGGTTATGACGGGTTTCCGAAATAGCTTGGGGATGACCTCGACCGAAATAGACTTCCCTGGCGGAGAAGCATACCTGGATACGTCCTGGGCCAGGAGTTTGAACGTCGTTCCCAAGAATCCCACCCTGGTGAGAGTCCGATGGATTCCGGTGGCAGCATGCAGCGCATGGAAGATTGAGACAAACAAGAGGATCGTCGAGGAGGTCTGCGATATCCCGCGAGGCCGGAGTGATTGATCGACGCCCAAGCTAGTTGTGCCTTCCAATTGCTTCCAGCGGAATACGAAGGATTCCGCCAAGCTTCTTTGCCACGCTCGGTCATGGCATCCGTTCATTCGCTCCACGAGTATTTCCAGACAATTGTCGGTGGTAGTGCAGAACCAGAGGAGATGCACAATGGGAACGAGGTATCGTGTATACTGATCAACAGACAGCCGGTTAAGGTTGTTCCTGTGACGGGCGCGCCAGGGATGCGGACCAAGGCATGGAGACATCCAGAGATCGAGTGCGGATTCGACGGCAAGGGCGAGAGAGGGGTTGTCGATGTCGTCTTTCAGACCGTAATCCAGTAAGTGAAACAGAATGTAGGCGGCCTGGCTCGGTCCTGCGTATACGTCAGGGATAGCACCCCCTGTGACGAGGGGTGGGGGTCCGCGAATATCGAAGTAGAGGACCCAGGAAATCAAGCCATCCAAGTTCTCCCGAAGTACTGAGTAGATCTCTGCCTTTTGCTCTTTGTTGCAATTCTCCAGCGCCGAGAATGCTTCAGGGATTGGGTGTATTATCAGCAACTCGGGTTCGATGGTTTTCAGACTGGAAGGGCAGCGCGTCCTGAGCGAGCGTTCCGGTACGCGATCAACTTTCAAGTGCGCCAGTAGAGCCGACAAGGCACGTTTGGATTGGGAGATATCGGTGGGCCAATTATCTGCCAGTTGCTGGCAGTGAGCTACGGAACCGCGCTGGATACCCTGGAGGAGCTAAGGAGAGAATCTATAAGTACCTTCGCAACAAAGAGAACGAGTCAAAAGCGTAAGGCTCACCAGCTCAAAGCGATGACTTGGAATAGCCGTATTCATGACAGAAAGCGGGACAATCGAAGCGGGAAAAAGGGAGGAAACGTTAGAGGGAAAGCAGTTGTAATTTTGGCACAATTGGGCCTCTCCCTAATCTCATGCAAGACCTGTAGTCTCTCTGAGAAAGAAAGGAGTCAGGCCAGGTATTGTGGTCTAACTGTAGTAACTCGGTCCTTCTGCTGGCACACACGAGCTTAGTAATGCTTTCCCACGGGTTATGCACCGCCACCCTCTACTTCCGAACCACATGCGAATAAGCGCCCAGGGGCTAATTTGACCAAATCCCGGCGCGTGGAGGGCGCAGGATGCCAACCCATCAACGCCAGTCTCAAAATTCACCCCATTAAGCGGATGGGGAAGCTCATTCAGCCATTGAGGAATGACTCTGACGCCAAACGTGCCCGTTAGTCTGAAGTATCATGTTCTTCTGTGTCATCTACGCGTTCATTGAGCGCCCTGCGTTTTAGATAAAACGAAAAGCTGCTTGCGTATAGGATCCTTAAAGAGAGTCAAATCGAATCGGTTATTCTACGGCAAATTTACAAGGTGGTAGATTAGCCATAAGAATGACAAAATCTGAAGCCTTCGACCCCCTGTCTTTCTAGTTCAGCAGACGTATAACCCCAAGTTCGCAAAACAGTCTCAGGCACGAGAAATGCCATGCCCTTCTTCCTGCTCATGCTCTATCCAACAAGACAGTATCAGGAACAATAACCAATGGAACTCAAAGATACTAGACGTACCGTACTCCATGAGTATCTCCATCACCTCCGCCCTCCGTTGCACTTTCGCCGCCTCCCCAGCCCCATCGCTTGTGTGCGCGTGATGCTCAAACGGCGGGGGCGGCTCCACCGGCACCCCATCCCCAACCCCTCGACCGGCACCAGCCAACGGCGCCCCACGAAACTCGCTCGACGCGCTCGACGGTGGCGAATACGCCGGGGGCGGGGTACCCATCCTCTCCACACAATACTCCTCTCCAGCCCCATAATCCCGCCAATCCCCCGCATCGCCATTGCAGTTATCAACCCCACCCTCCGTTCGACTACGATGGAACCACCCCCTCCTCCGCCGTCTTCCAGAGAGTGTAACCGGCCTGTCCGGATGGTTCCTGCTCGTGCGCGGCGCAGGTATCGGGACACCCATCCCACGCGTGTTTACAGGAACACCGGACGCGGAAAGCGAGGTTGGATCTGCGGGGTTGTACGCGCTGTCGCATGCGTATATGAGGCCGCCGGACTCAGCGAGGCGTTTCTTGAGTTTACGGTTGCGTCGCTTGCGTTTGATGACGCGGTAGATATCGCGTGTGAGGAGGACGGTGAGACCGACGCCGATGATTATAAGGTCCATTACCATGTGCCAAGGGCCGAAATCGAGATGAGAATGATAGGAAGGGGATGGTGTGGGACCGTGGGCCGGGACTGTGTGGTTAGCGAGACTGTGTGGTCGATGAGGATAGAGGAGTGGGGTCCGAAGCAACGAGACATTTTATCGACATGAGCAGAGAGACAAGCTGCTGCCTAATTAAGGGAGTTTCGGATGCAGGAAATGGCTGAGGAGCAGATTTGAATAGCGACTGAAACTGTATCATCGCTTGAGTGATCGAGCAATGCCTGTGGGGCCTGGCACGGAAACCCTCCAATACCTCTGACCAGCCAAGTGCTAACGACCAGGCCAGAACTTCGGATATCCTTCATCGCCGCCTTTCGAAGAAGGAACAACAACAGGCCTCACTCTCTACCCCACCAAATCTGGATGGTATTCAGGGCGCCACTCATTCGGGATCGGCCGCAGCTCCTCGCGATGCCGCTCACCGCACGTTGGGGCCTCCGGGAACGACATCACCAATCCAACTTCATCCCCCCTTCACGCGCGCCGGTGGAGAAAATTGATCATGTCCCCGGTGTAGAAGAGCGGGTTCCGAAGCGTGCCTTGGAGGATTTCGAGCGTCTCGAGGGCAGGGAGACACTGCGCGTCGCGGAGGCCGATCCAGAGGTTCTTGGGGAGCGTCACGTCATCGAGCCCAAGGTGGGTAAGAGCTGGTGTGAGTGGCAGGACTTCAACGAGGTTGATGAACTCTGGGATTTTTGATCGTGACAGGCGGAGGTACGTGAGGCTGGTTTGGCAATGTGACCTGGAGAGGAAGTCTAAGAGGAGCTCGTTCTCCCGTGAGGCGAGCTCGGAGGTGTTCATGTCGATGTCCAGCGTTGAGAGATTGGGTGCGCAGAGATAGTGCAGGAGGCGGTTCGCCCTCCGGTGGCGGATGGGGGCGCAAATGCGAAGGCTGCGGAGTTTGGGTAGGCGGATGCTTCCTTTGGGGTATTGCGCACGCGCGGAAGGGGTGGGGAAATGAAGGTTGCTAAACTCGACGGTGAGGTCTTCGAGGGTGCGTGTGCATTGTTGTAAGATGGAGAGGACATGGGAGTTGCGCCAGTCGCAGGAGAATGTGAGCGATGTGAGGCAGGCTAGGAGTGGTGGGGGTAGGGAAATGGGAACGCTGTTTGGGTGTATGTCGCGGTTGAGTTCGAATGCGGTGCTTTGGTCGGGCATGCGGAGGGAACGGGGGGTAAGTGGGCGAAGAATGTGCTCAGAGGAATGGAGTTGAAGTCCCAATCGGCCTCGGAATGGAGGGCACGCATGTCGAGGGCGAGGGATCGGAGGTTGTCCCAAGGTCGATTTGAACTATTCGAGTCCCTTGCCCCGAGTTCGGAAAAGAGGTCGTGCAGGGCAGTTATTTTCGAGGACTGGATGTGCAGATGGTCAAGAGGAGGTCCGTGGGTCAGGAGTTTCATCCAGGTAGACTGGATTTCGCCGTTTCCTGGAGGCCAGTGGAGATACAAAGACTTTGGAGCGTTACCGGAACGGTTAAACCAGCTTGTTATGTCGTCGAATGCCCCGTGGTCAATCTCCCCCAGACTTGACCATAGCCGGCGGTCGAAGAAGGTGGCCTCTTGCCAGCCTCGGGAGACGCGACCTAGGTCTAGCAATGCTTTCCTGTCCCGCGCGAGTAGTGGTAGATCTGGGTTCACCACAAATGAGAAGATTTGGCTGAGGACTTCGCGCGGGATGCGCCGGATTGCGGATAAAGCGCCCTGGTTCTGGCGCAACTCATGCTGGATACTTTCGAGCTGTGACTGAAGGTTGGCTATTCTTCCTTCAGGCAGTTCTCTTCGAGAAGATCCGGAACGTCGCTGGATTGAAGAACAGAGGAGAGGTCGATTCGGATTACGGACATTGGTGGTTGAAAAAGGCGAACGAAGACAAATGTGGCTGTGTCTGTGTTTGGCAACGCCCTCTCGGCGCTTTGAACCTCCCGGAGTCCATGTAGCTGGCACTGTGATGAAAAGAGGGTTTGAAAAGCATTGAGATGTCCCCCTGCACGATGAAAGTAGCCTCATACAACGGTTATCCACGATCATCTGCTGTAAATTCAACGAGAACTCCCAACGAGCATGGGCGCTTATTTAGTGACAAGCTCATCAAAACACAGGCAAAGGATGACCAACCATTGCTCTGCAGTGCACAACTGTCAGGCTTTCTTGGTCCTGCATTCCTTGTGGCCTTTCGGAGCGCGAAAGCCCTCCTGTGCCCCACCGATATCATCGAGAAAGAAGGAGAGTTGGAACGCGCAAGAAAAGCTCATGGTCTTATCAGCTTCGACTCCCTAGCCACAGCGGCGACTGTTCAAATCCCTCAAAGATGGAATAGCACAACTGCAATCCCAGCTCGAAAGAATCCAACGTGAACAGCGCCAACATCTTGGTGCGGTGTCCGCCATCCGTCGCATCCCACCCGAAATACTTGGCCCCATCTTTAAATTTGTAGTAGTGGACCCTTCCTGACCGCATCTAGGGTTGCTTTGCTGGATTTGGGTAGAGCTGGCGGGAGGCCACCGTTCTCGAGCGCCGACTGTGGTCGGGCTCGGAGAGGCACATTTGAAGACATAACCGGCTGGCTCAACCGCCCCGGGAAGGTCCCAAAATCACGTCACATCCTCTGGCCTTCGCCTGATCACAACTCTGACTCTATCCCTATCAAACTATTGGTCCACGGCCCCCCTCTTGACCGCCTCCACTTTCCCACAACCAACGGCTCTGCAGGAGCTGTTTAGCGAATTGAAAGAAACGAAGGAGGATATCATACGCCGCCCTGATGATACTCTGCGCTCCTTCGACCTTGACCTGCACGGACTAATCGTTGATCGGTCCCTTCAAGAAATCTCCCAAAACATCCTCCTTGCCTAAGCGCGTTGCGAGCTGGTCATATCTTTTCTACTCCTCCGATATTGGCTAACCCCACCGAGCCCAAGTTCACGGTCATGCCTGCCTCGTTCCATGCGGATGCTGAACATCCCACATTTCGGGCCTAACCATTAAACAATGCCTCTGCTTATCCTCGTTTCGATTCATGTCATAGCTATGGAAAATATGTATTGGAACGCAATTAGTAACTGATTCGGTCCCACTCGAGTCTATTCTTGGTCTAACCAGCCTTAATATCCGTCAAGGGCAATACCTTGACAAAACCATTCAACACACTGAGTTTGCCCTGGGAACCATCTGACTCTGCGGGGCTTCTTTGGTGAGAGAAACGTCCAAAAGTGAGCACAAAATGGCTCCCGAGAGTCGCAATAGACAATGCGAAGACAACATTGCTATCATCTTCGCTTTCTTTCATAATCGCTCGGCAGCGATCATCAACGCCGTTGAAAGAGTATCCCATCCCCTCGGATTCCTCGCTCGAGACACGACGGACTGTCATAGGAACCGTACACGTTCTGACGATATACACTGGGCTCTTCCCATTGGGCCAAGAATTGCTCTGGTGTCCTGGTCGTGGATGGGGTGAGGTGCGGATATAGTCGTTCAGAACGAATTCTAGGTGTAAAAGCTTGAAGTACCGCGACCGATGAGATATAGAACAGTTTTGTAGCTCTTGCTCTATTGCATTAAGATTAGTATTCATCAGTCCGACATATGGACGAACTTGAGATATCTCACCAATTTGACGATACCGACTGTCAGCACATTCCCTTCTGTGAAATGCTTCCCAATCCTGTCGCTGGCAGCGTTCTGAACAGTAAACGACTGTGCGGCACCAAGAACACTTTCTCCGATGATCGATGCCGGGCGCTTGCGTCGAAGCAGTGTGCTATTAATTTGCAGGGCCAATGCAGGGTGTTTAGCTATCTTAAATTGGTGAAAGAGCTGTGAGCAACGTACCTCGAAAGAGTCGCAAAGGGGGACGTTTCTACCACTAGTCGGAAGTCTCCTCAGCGCTTCCTGGTAAGGCCGTATACTTTCGTTGAACATGGTCCAGGCCTGTGCCGCTGCAGGGTTCGCAGCAATTGCGTCCAATGTCGATGTGGGCACCTCATCCTTCGCAGCCTCAAGGGCCATCGAGATATGAAGATCATGGCTCGTCAAAAAGAGCCTTTCGAGGGGATCTCTTTTCTTCCATTGCCAGGATTTGAAGGGCTCCTCTCCTGTCGGAAGGCGAGCCAAGGTGTCGAGGAGGAAATTTAGAAGGCCTGCGTGGAGAAGGTCCGAGAGCAACCGAAGCGCACCGTCAGGGGCGTTAAAGGCAATGGTTGATAGGTAATAGGCAGTGATATGAGCTCCTAGGGTGCTCCTACGACCGTCGGGGAGAGACAACGGAGCGTCGGAGAACTCCCTTCCCACCCCTCTGAGCGCCAGCGCAGGAAAGGAGTTGGATTTGCTGATCTCTGCAAATTTCTTGGCGCGCATGAAAACTGTATGATGCACCTCCACAAAGCTGTAAAACGACGAGCCGTCTACGGCGTTGGGATCTTCACTGTACCGCTTCCTGAAAGACATTGGCCACTCGAGACATTGACGCTGCAGCGATGAGGATAGTAGCCCCAGCGATTTGCTGTCTAGAGTGTTCAATTTATCGACCATGAGTACCGCCATGGAAGCGTGCGTCACACACTGTTGCATGGGTAGCCAGTTTGACGCGACGTTTTCGATATACCATTCCGGAGAGAATAAAGTCCCCCGTTCCCGGCGCAAGCCCGCAGCATTGAGCCAAACGAATAGCGAGGCGTCGACCAGTTGCTCGTAACAATCCCGTTCCAAATCGTCGTGCTCCCCTCCCAACTGGTTGTCCCCTATCAGCCTGCGGTGGATGCCACTTTCGAAGAGAACGGATACTCGTACTGCCAGGGAGCGTCGAATGGTAAGAGGGGACGAGCCTCCTGGATTTAGAACAGGAGAGAAGGGATGGCGTGCGGCGAGTTTGATCCATGAAAAGTACATCTTCAAGTTGGGTCGAAGGATTACGAAAAGTTGTTCCATACCCTCCCTGCTGACACCGGTCAGGTCTCTGAAAACAGCATCGATAGCTATTAGAGAGCCTTCAATGTGCAAGGAAGCCTTTAGAATATGTTTCTCGCGATTCCGGTCCACATGGCCGGATGATGAACGCACAAACTCAGATTGGCTACTCGTCTCGAGATATCGAAGGAAAAGGAACAACGCTCGGCACTTGAAGGAGATGTCTTGCGGCCAAAAGCGACAGATGAGCTTCGTTAAGTCCTCTGTATTTCCTTGTCCGGCTCTCTCTAATAGCTATAAGTGAAAGGTTCAGTTAGTAGATTAGAGATCTGCATGCTATCGAGCGTTGACATACAGCTTTCAGGTGAGAATCTGCCATCTGGTGGGTGAGCCGAGTTTGCACAGATAAGAGGTTGGAAGAGGCCTTTGTGCCAGGAAGTGGATAGAACGAGTGCTGTGGCTCGGAGCAAGCTCGGAGCTGATGTCAACTTGATGCTATGCATGTTATGGCCAAATGGCCTTGGCCAACAGAGCGACCGTTGGCTCCAAGGTCCAAGGTCCGAGGTCCACGTCCGACTCGTCACCGTTGAACATGCCTGGGCCCAGCCAGACCCCCTCGCTGAGAACGGAACATGGACTGTACAGTCGGGGAGTGCCGTCGCTGGAAAGGCAGGGACACGGGTACATAGTGATCCAATTTATCAGAGAGGAAGTCAATTGTGTTCTTGGAATGTACCCTACCTCCTCCTAATACCTTGATGCAACCTCACAGTCCGGGAGGCCCACGCGTGTCGCGCTTGGACTCATGTTCTCTAATAATTTGCCTGACACGTCCGTAGGCGAGGAGCTCGCCAACCGATCCAGTTATCTCTGCGGAGCCAAAGACACTGGCAGAGGAAGAAGACCCCTTCGAGAGATAAGAAACAAAACCGGAGATCGTGGAATCTATCCGTCCTTGGTCACCATCAACACTGTCTTCACATCGCGCCAGCCTGGCATGCTCGCCCCACTGCTTGCATGTGTACGCAAACAGCTTCTGCAAAGAGAGGTATTCCCAAACACCACCGTCATCAAGGGAGCTGTTGGACGCGATAGCGTCTAGATGGAACCTGATGTAGTTGATGCATGCGATAGCAAGAAGAGAATGGGGCCTTGGGTATTCTGGGAATACCACAGAATCGATGTATTCCTGTGCGGTGTAGTCTACGCATCATCAGCTTGTCAAGTTACTGTGCCAGGAGATACAGAGGCTTGAACTCACGGGTGAATCGTACTCGATTGCGTTCTTTGACGGTGACGAGCCCACAGCAGATCGAAGCAGCCACGGAGAATGGTACGACGTCACCCGGGTCAAAGGCTGTCGGGTTTTGAGAGGCTGCGACTGCGTCTTGGAGCTCTGAGGGGTAAAGTGGCTTGAAGGAATGTCTGACCCAGATGAGGACCCGCTTTGCGATTGCTGCATCATCCCCCGGCTGGGAATTTATGCGATCCAAAGCTTGGCGATACAACTCGTTCAAGCCAGACGGGGGCTTCGACAAGGACTCGAAAATGGCGTTACGTGTCCGCAAATAGCACAGGGCATCCATTTGGAGTTGTGCGAAGATGAACCTACCGGGAGTATCCGCTCAGTGACTTTGTGCAGTCAATTAACAAATGCAACTCACATTCCTTGGCACGTTTCGTAAATACGGGCACTGATCCTTGCGATGAGGTCCCGGTTTCCCTGAAGGATTGTCGTCAACTTGGCGGAACTCTTGATTCGCTCGGTAACGAAGAGAGTGATATCTTCTTTGTGGGCTTCAACCGACAGTGTTATGGAGTCTGGAACATAGAAAAGCTGGACATCTTGAAGAGGTCGGGAGGTGAGTAGCAGATTGACGCGAAAGGAAACCAATAGTTCCAGCAACGCAGATTTGAGCGGATCTTCAGCTTCATCTAACCCGTCGACGAGCAGGAAGACCCTGTCCAGCAAGCTCACAGCCCCTCGAAGGAGCTCGTTGATGATCTCTTTCGTGCATTCGACCTCTCTGTTCTCGATCACCCGTTTTCGATAGAACTCCCTGGCGTAGTTTTCGGCACGCTTGTTCGACTTCACCATTTGACATAGCAGTGCGCCGAGCAGATCCCGAGCAGACCTTGGACTGTCGTACTGGATAAAGATAATCCCCAAGGCGAGATCCTCTCGGGCACCAAATTCCTTCTCAATGTACTCCACGGCGCCGGATCTGGTGTCATGGAAGTCATCCAACTAGAATCCCTCCTGTAGGCTCAAGAACGCACGTAAGAAACGTTTTTCCGCCGCCAGCTGTTGATGCTAGAAGTTTAGATGATGTCAATTGAGCTAATGGATTACCACGTACGAAGTGCGGTCACCCAGAGGGTCACGCTCTTCTGCTGGCAAAACCGACGAAACGGCGTGGATTCGATGAACCACTTTCCAGTATGAGTGTTCGCTCGGTAATCGTGCTCCTCAGTACTGAGGCCTGTATCGATGCGACCTGGGTAGGGTCAATCCAATCCAATATCGTCCCTAATAAACCCGGGGTGAGATTATCACCCAGCAGACCAATTGGGTGTCAATGAGCTATTTCACGCAGCTTTGTCGCAGTTGTCTGGTCGGTTGGAGTAGTGATTATGCGTCGTATGTTGACTGTTGTCAATATAATCTCCTTGTGGTGTATTAATCGTTATGTCTCCAGTGGAGAACCCTTGAGAGTTGGAAAAGAACTGGGGAGCCCCAGTCTGCGAGGCTTCTTTTTTCGCCGACGGAGTCAGTCGATGAAGGAGATAGAAGAGAACAATTAGCAAAGCGAACGACGCACGGTGAGGGACCCACACTCACCATGTGATGCTCTTCTCTCTGCCATCGCCGGTGGTCGGCAAGAAGAGGTAGACTCGAACGCAGAATCCAGATGGAGACTTGGTCATACTTTGGCCATGTTTGGGTTACTTTGTCCGGTCACTAATTAAGCGCCCAAGCTCGTTTCGGGAGTTTGCAGCCGAAATAAAACGAAAGGTTGTGTATAGTCGTTCCCGTGTCGATAAAATACTCGGAAATAGACTACGACACGTTTCTACCCACAATCCTTACGTGCAACCAGAGTGCAACTGCCAGCTCACGGCCCTCGGCAAGGCGGAATCCGGGGAGTGCCGACAAGCCGCTGACAAATAAACCACAGCCACGCACTTAAATCGAGCTCAGATTTTCGATTTTCAGCTCTCAACATCGACCTAAACCCATGCAAAGATGCATATCGAATGCAGAGCGCTTCCGAGGATACCATGCTCACAGTCGACCTCTCTCGTGGTTTTCTATCTGACGACTAGGGAAAGAAGCAGGGCCATCCGCCGCCTAGATCGTTCCCGAAATTCTGGCCAGCTCTTGCGATCTTACGGTCAGACCTCCCACGCCTCTAACTAGCGCGAGGCCAGCCTCCGCGAGCACAAGTTGTAGTCGAGCCTCACAGACATCGATCTGGAGACATCCAAGGGCATACCAAGCAGCTGGCGGAACTGCCTCAAGAAAGTCCGAAGTCCCCCCCCCCCCTCAATTGGTTTACAACGAAAGAGTTGCGCAACACAAACCTGCGGCTTGGACATGACTCACGGACTACCCCTGCAGCGCTGAAAGACCTGACCTCTGGGTTCTGGGTAAATGTCAGGTCGTCCATCCGACACTCTTCGCCCTTCGCCTTCGACAGCACGATCTGAGGTCAACTGCGACGTCCAAAGGATTCCTCCCCCCACCACTCTTCCCCACTTTGAACATCTCTCGTATTTCCCTGCGACTCGTCAGGCTGGCTAGTACGGGAGACTACAGAGCTCCTACATCTTGGATTGCGCCAAGTTTGACCGAGCTCCGGTCCCTCGTTCTCGCAGATAGGGGCTTCATGCCAGGGTTTAAGTATCCGCGTCATTCATTGAGGTGCGGAACAGGGGTATAGTAGGTAGCGTGTCCCTACATATAGATTTTGGGCCGCGTACTGGTCCTGGATGACCTCCTCAGCCCCCCACTCGGTTCACTGATGCGCGGTTTCTTGGAAGGAGGCGAGTATTCCGCGTCCATGCTCAGCATGTCCGGGTCACAGCCAAACTTCCGTAGTCGAGAACCGATGTGCGAGGACGGAGAGAAGAGAAGGTCCAGGATTTGGGAAGCCTTTCTGTCCACCTCTTGAGGGGGAGGTGACATCATATCGTCCTCTTCCTCCTCGTCTCTGAGAGTCCTATCCGGGTCGTCGTTCAAAGTCCTGTCATTTTCGTCAGGAGTCCCAGTCGTTTCTCTGCCCCTCTCCTCGTCGTAATTATGCCCATCATCACTTGACGCCTGCTCGTACTCCAATTCGTCCTCCGATTCCTCTTCGCCGGCGAACTCCCCTGCATTCACTTCACCACGCAGCTCCTGCTCTAAATCGCAGATCCGAGCCTTTAGTTCCTCGTTCCTATTTTGTAGAGACCAGATTTAGCGAGAGTTCGTGATGAAGGACAAACACCCACTGCTCCTGTAACTTCGTAAATTGATAATCCCCCAACTCCTTCCATGTTTTAGTCTTCGACAGCTCCTCTTTCGTCTTCGCTGCATCCCGCTGCACTCGCTTCACCTTCCCTTCCAATTCCTTGTTCACTTCCTTCGCTTCAGCCAGCCTCCGATTTGCCTCATTCGTTTGCTTGTCTGCGTGGTCAAGGCGGAGATGCAGAGCGTTATAATCGTGACGAGCATCCACAAGCATCCGCCTCTTCTCCTTCGTTTTCTTCTCAGCAGCCTTCAACCGAGCCTCGAGCTGCATCTTATCCTCATTAGCCACAGCGAGACTCTGAACAGCCTCCTTCTTCCTCCTGACCGCACTCTTTAGCTTCGTCTCAAGCTCCTTGTACGCGCTATCCGCTTCAGTAAGACCGCGATTCGCATCTCTCGCTTTCTTTTGCGAGACCTTCAACTGCGCCTCGAGCTCCTTGATCCGGTCGTTGAGCTTGTTGAGCGTGCCCTGCCCCGCGTACGGCGCGTAGATCCTCCGGATGGGCGAGACGAGGAACGGCTCGAGGAACGCAGGTGCATGCGTCAAGTCGGGTATAACTGCAGCTCACCCCGCCGCATACATAAGCTATTCTCCTCTCCATTATGGGTGGGAGGACGCGCGACGCACATAAATGGAACTCCTTTCTACACTCGGGGCACTTCCCGACGTTCCGCTCGCCGCCCTGCTGGTTCACGACATCCTTTATACAGCTCTTGCAGTAGACGTGTCCTAGAGGTTGTGCGGGGTCACTGTCAGGGCACCGAAGTGCTACACGCAACAGCGCATATACTGGCTTACCGCAGGGTATGCAAACCGGCTCCTCATATTCGTCAAGGCACACTGAGCATTCGCCAATGTGGTCGTTGTCTTGTACGGGCATCCTCCGCGAGTATCTTGGGATGAAATTTCAAGGGTATATGATGTGGTAGGAAAACGCTAAGACGGTGTTTGGGTCAGGGGTTGGCTGACGCTGAAGGTGATGACTGCGCTGGCGCTTGTCTCTGATCGCGTCGGGAGAAAGCGACGCGTCGCCTAAACGGGGTTAATCACAGCACGCGTTGTCTGGGATAGGGGCCATGATGGGCGCTTGACGCTTCGTCCCTCAATAAGACGAAATTGAAAGCTTGTTAGGGGATATGGGCATCCCGAGTCAGTATATACGATCTTCAAAATGGGAGGCGGTCGTAGGTATGCGTTTGTGTAGTACTAGAAGTGGGTCGATCCCCTGCATTACTCTAAATTTGAAGCGGACTGAATGGGAAAAAGGGGAGAAAAAAAGGGGTACCCTATATTGAGTTTCAGATATTTCAACGTTCAGTCCGGTGGACATATTTTGAAGCTATGGATAAGATGCGAGCGTCTGAGGGATGGATCCCAATCTTACGCCCCGTCACGCCACCCCTCGCCCTCCCGCCTTTTTCATACTACTAGTGGTATAATGCAACTCAAGAATTCCTTTGTTACCATTCTTGCAATACTTCAAGGTGAGAAGGATGTCAGATACTTTACTACACTTCGTACTGATGACTGATACTGCCCTTTCCAGTCTCATTTGCCGCTGGGATCACCAAGCGCGCTTTCGTTCGTTGAGCCTTCGGCATCCCATTATTGCACTCCTCTGAATTATTCTTAGTGCGGAGAGCCCTGCGATCCTGTGGCTGCAGCCGACAATGTGTGTTCTCTATTCTCCGAATCCTCCCCTTTCCCTGGCTAATCGCCCTTTCTCCCTTCTAGAAATGTAGAGCCACGGCGAACTATTACCAATGCGCCTGTACCCCAAAAATGCTGTCGAACATGGACACATGCTTCGCCTGCCTTACCAAGAACGTCGAAGCGAACGAGAGTATGAATAGTTCCCTCACCGGAGGTGCGGTCACGACGACTGGGGGCGCTGACGCCATCAGAGCTCGGGGGGTCGCAGCACACAATCGTACGTGCCATCCTTCGAGTCATTTTCTGGAGTGCGGATTATCTAACGATACTTGACTTCAGAGCTCGTACAGCAGTGTGCCGCAGCTGGCATATCCCTCACTGGAACCACGTCGGGTGATACCACTGGAGGTACAAACGGCGGGTCGGCAGGGTCGGCCGTGGCTCAGACTTCGGCCTCAACAGGGAAGAATGGTTCAGCGACTTCTACCGGTACCGTTGCTATAGGTGCTTTGCTCTTGGGCCTAGCTGGAGTTGTAGTCGCACTGTAAAGGCGAGCGTTGTACATACATGGCTCTTGTCTTTATGCTTTGGGACTTCGGCTGTTGATGAATTGAGATTGGGTTTGTTCCAACTTCTCCGACAGTTCGGACGGCGATGGACTTGTGTTTGACGGGCGCTAAGCCTGTGCCGGCCCAGCAGTGGCCACAATAACCCAGATCCTCCTCTCAACAGTCCAGAAGCACAACCCGACGGTTTATCTTGTTTAAAGTACAGATGGGGAGGAGAGTCACGTAGAGGACCTTCAACCGCGTGGTTCATCCTTCATACAGATCTATGTGCAACCTATGGAAGCGCCCAACCTCACACACGACAACCATTACCGATTGTCCTTCCAAAACTTCGGTTTCCCCTTGAAAAGCTGCATGGTTTCTCTGTCCCGCGACACCCCGTTGAGCTCCATGATACGCAAGACTTGGTCGCCAACATCCCGGCCTTGATGCGTCCGTAGACTACGAATCAATGCATTGAAAACTGTGACTTCCTTAGAATTTCGTAGATGGATCCGATGCAGGACAGAGGCGGGGCCCGAGAAGGCATGCGGGTGCAACTCCTTGAACATGCCAAGTGGAGTGACGGCGGGATCGCAGATTCCGGCAACAAGTTCGATTGCGAGACCAGGACGGTGGGCCTCGCAGCACGCTGACACAATGAGGGCTAGGACTAAAGTGGCTGGGGAGTGTTCCAAGAAGGTCATGCTGTGCAGCAGAAAGACAGCACCATCGATGTTCTGCTTGGTAGCGCAATATCTCGCGAAGATGTTGAACGTTGCCTCAGTCGGTATGAGAAGTTCGGGGAGAAAGGAGAGTGGGGCGGGAGTCGAATTTGGCTGGGCGAAGATTGCGGTTGACCTTTCACCAAGATCCAAGGCTGCCTTGAACAGCACAAGGGTTTCTGGGATGAAGAAAGAGAGGAGGTGAAATACATCCTCCATCCTTTCCCAAGTGCCAGTGAGATGTCTCCTTATCATGGCGTTCAGGACACCCACTTGGAATTCCGCTTTTTCGACACTTGGCAGCATGGCTAGAATTTTGCTCTCGATACGAGGGAGGTGGCTCCGGGGAGCCTTGTCGAGCTCGTCAACTAGGGGGCCGGAAGGATGTCCGCTGTCGCACACCAATTCGAGGATATGTTCCGCTTGAGGGACGTCACCACTTTCCAGTGCAGCTACAAATAGGCCCCGATATACGCTGAGGGGAGGTGTGCAGCCTAACGAGGCGAAATCACCGAGTATCGCTTCTTGGAGCTGTGAATTTCCAAGTTTGATGGAAGCAAGCGCAGACCACCCGAGCCAGCGCGGGTCAGGCTTGCATTTCGATAGTGCCTCTTCAGCCACCTCTCGAAGCAGGGACCAAGCCTTTCTGGTCGAAAGACCGTCGCAAATTTGGAGGAAGGCGTCCTCGAGCTCCAGGTCCATTGCTTCGGCAATTCGCACTAATTCGATGCTGTACTGATAGTGTCGGGATTCTGCAAATTTGCGAAGGATTCTCAATTCGCTGAAGGCGGGTGTGGAGAAGTAATGAGCAAGTTGTGGATTCCGTCGAATAGCCGAGACTGCACTGGTGCTGTCCTCGTCCCTTCGGTAGGCCTCCAGGATGTCGCGCAGCGCTTCAACGGAATCAAAGCCCAGACGCGCTGGGACGTTGGAAGATGAGCGCGCCTGAATTCCCGTCTTGTGTATAGGGCTTCCTGTTCCTGGCTGGGAGGAGCCCCGGGAGAACTGGGGGCGAGCTGTGGGCAGCGATGGTGGGTTCTCCGTTCTTGATCTCCGCTTCAGAAGCGCCGGTGTAGTAGTGCTTGAGTGCCACTGTAAGTTTCGTGGTCGAATCCATGAAGTACTTCTTGCCGCATCCTTGCTTGAAGCCCCCAGGTCATTGTCGTGTTCGTCGAGATTCCGGACTCTGGGTAGGCGTGTTGGAGCCTTGGGACCACCGTCGCGACTAGGATCCGTCTCCCCACGGTCCAGTGTACCTGTTCCGGCGAAGTTGCTTGTTGGAGTCGACTTTAAGGAGCTCCCTGAGGAGATAGAGCATTGGATAGGTTGTCGCTCGGACCTGGCGCGCCGAGGAACCAAAGTACGAAATGACTTGAGCATTGGTTGAGCTGAACGAGTACTTGTGTAGTCGGCGTAGGTTTTGAGGAGTTTCGTCCGACCAAAGGTCAATGGCTCTGATATCGACTGAACGCCTCTACAGGGCACAGGTGTATGGTGACACGGTCGAAGTTGGGTGGAGGAGTAAGAGTTTGGCAAGAGTTCGCGGAATCGTTCGAAGGATTGGAGGCTGGGCAAGGTAGATTAGATTAGATCATCTTATCTTCAACTTCCCTCCATTTTGAACAAGTTGCCCCCCTTGCTTAGTCTCCGTTGCTGACCTTATCTCAAATTGAGAGTTCCGTCGAATTGAAAATCCGTCACATGAAAACTGTCCTAGTAAAACGGACGAAGGAGAGGCTCCTAGGAAAGTGGGATTCATTGGTCTCCTACCCTTTGCTTCCTGCCAGCCATACCAGCAAAAGGTTGGTACATTCCTTAATATTCAGTTCAAGAAGGCGTTGATATCTCGAGCTAAATCATCACCTACAGGGAGCTGTCCAAGCCCTTTGATTACTGTGTTGGTCGTTAGCGCTGGCAGCCCTGAACGTGAGCACACGCCCTGGATGTACGTCGCGTGGCGAACATGCGCCCATACTCAGCGCTGCCTTTGTCACCGAAGTCCTGGCCACCATTCCCGCTTTCTTTCCGATGCAGGGTGTTGTGGCCCGTGGGTACATAAAAGAAACAGCCCACCTGTCCACCTTGTCAGAGACCCATTCGCTATCATCGTCGACTCCCCCCATCTGTGGGTGCCCCGTCCGGCAAGACCCTATTGGCACCCATGAACCAACCGTGAGCTGTCCCCACCGCTTACTGCTCCGCCTCCACCTACCGTGCTTTCTCTCTGCTTAACACCCCCCGCTAGAAATATGGTTTGAGAAAGACTTCTCAGATAAAAAAATTGGAGCCAGGCATCGGGCGTCAACTTTTATTTTCCACAATTAGTATAGCCTGGCTTCTAAGTGTGCAATGAAGGCGAACTCGCGTTTACGAAACGCCCACTCCGAGTCCTCCTATAAGGCGGAGGCGGAGGCCTAGCATCAGAGCTGTCGCCGTCGGATGAGTCTCCACAATCCGACTCGCACTCCAACTTATACCTCCTGCGCTTGCGGCAATTACCCAACGCTACCTGCGTGCAATCCTCCTCCTCCTCCTCCTTTTTAACACGAATCTCGTCCTGGACCTCCCCACCAGGACCACCGAGGCAAGCCTTCAACCTCAAGTTTCTACAATGGTGCATCATTAAGCATGAACACGCGAGAGGGTGGATCGCGAACGACTCACTCATCCTTCATCTTCCGAACCTTCTTCTCCAATCCCACTCTAACCTTCACAGCATATCTATACCTCTCCGCCCTCCACTCCTCATCCCTTTTCATCTTCTCCAATATACACCTCTGCTCCTCCCCAACCCTCCTCGCCAGCGTCAGCCTCTCGCGCATCTCCCGAACCTTCTCCTCATCAACACCCGCAAGCCGTTCCTCCAAATCCCTTTTCTTGTTCTCCAGCTCCCTTATCTTGTCGTGCAACCTGGAGAGGGTCGTGCGCCCAACATACGGCGCGTATATGGGTCTGACGGGAGAGATGAGGTATGGCTTGAAGAGCGCCGGGGCGTGTGTGCTGTCGGGTATCACTGCGTATCCCGGGGTCTGCATATGAGTTCCGAGCAGTAGATAACGAGGGTGGACTCAGAAGGCGTGGATTCGTCGGACTTACAGAGATTGAACTCTCGCCTGCATTCGGGGCACCTGCCGGTGTTTGTGTCCTCCTCGTCCTGGAGGTTCACGACATCTGTGATGCACTTTTTGCAGTAGACGTGCCCTACAGTGGGTATATCAGCGTAGAGACAGGGTGCACGTAGAAGAAGGGCTTACCACACGGCAAGGAAGCAGGGTTATCATACTCCTGGAGACACACCGAGCAGTCGGTAATGATATTATCGGATGCAGACATGGTTGTGAAATGGGTGAGTTCCAGTTAGCAGTTAAGAGGGGAAGAAGAGGGTGGGGATGAGCAGCGAACGGTACAGGAGCTTTATAGCCCGTTAAGATAGGGCTACAATCGGGCCGAGTGGCGTCAAGCTCGAAGAAATAAAGTAGTAAAAGCCTACATGGCATCTAGGTAATACGTCTCGGGAGAAGCATCGAGCTGGTAGTTACCCGCCAGTTCGAACTTTTGTCCCGCCGGTTCATTGAGAAGGTTGTTGGGTGCAAAGGGGTTGCCGCACCAGATGCTAATAAATGAAGAAATAAATTCGTACCGAGAGAACAGATTGTTACAACAACATATAGATATTAGATACACACCCAAACCCACCATTCCGACCTCCAAGGGTATCCTGTCAGCTAGACTTTCACAGCCTCCCTATATTTCAAATTGAGATCCTGCTCTTACGAAAGGGGTTCAAGTTGCCAAAGGTTGAGGCGCTGCCTTCGTCGTATACGTGGACCTTTCGGCGCTTAGGCAAGGGTCGCACGACGCGTGTCGAGAATGCGAGCTCGGCATCGCTGAGCGGAGAATCTGCAGAGAAGCGCTTCGCATTCCTTGGCGTCGCTTCCGCTTCTTGCGCGAGGCTCCGGGCTTTCATGCGCTCTAAGTCGACTTCCAGAGCCTTGTTCTCTTCCTCGAGTGATCGGTATTGGTTCAGCCATGATTGGCTTCTAAAGATACAGTGAGCAAGGTTTAGTTCAGTGGGCAGGTCGGCTAGGAAACAACACTCACTCATCCTTTAACCTTTTGACCTCCTTCTGCAAAGCCGCGTTCTGCCTCTGCATCCTCCTCTGCTCAGCCTTCGTCTCCACATCCTTTTGTTCTGCCCGCAACTCCACCTCCTCCATCTTACTCGAAAGCTCCTCCACCGTATCCTCAAGCTCCTCGCATTTGGTCTCAAGCCGCTCACACGTGCTCTCCAGCCTCTTCACCTCCTTGAGCGCAGCCTTCTCCTTCTCGCGGTACACGCGGGCCTTGGACAGGTGGCGGTCGCCCTGCTGCCGCGCAGCGTCCTCGTTCTCCCGCGAATCCGCAAGCCGTGTCCTGCACTTCGCAAGCTCGCGCTCCAGCTGCTCAATCCGCGAGAGCGCCGTGTCGATCTGCTCCGCCTCCCCTGACTCGTCGAGGAATATCCGGCGCAGCGGCGACACGACGAACGGGTGGTACTTCTTCGGGAGGTAGGTGAGGTCGGGGGAGACTGTGTGGCGAGGTACGCGGGGTTGGTAGTTGCTACTGGTTAGTTACGCGTTGCGTTGGATGCGCCACTGCAGCCAGCTCACCCAGGTGAAACTCGTCCCGGCATTTGGGGCATTTGGCGGTTGTGGCCTCGTCCTCGGTCTCGTTCGCCACGCCAACGATGCATCCTATGCAGTACACATGACCTAGATACCACACACATAGTCAGAATACCCTCTCTTCGCGCCTTTCACTGGCGAGATGTGAAAGCTGCCACTCACCACACGGAATGCTGACTGGTTCATCGTACTCATTAAGGCAGATCGAGCATAGTCCCGACATGCTCGCTATCCAGGCGCCCGACGACGACGGCGACGAGGAGGAGGCTGGGGGTTGAGTTGAAGATGAATGAACGAAGCAGCTGAGGGAGACGGGTTTAAATGCCGGTGTTGGTAGTTGTGGTCAGAACAATTGGAATGTCGATGTCGTGTGGCACTGGAACCGAGCGGCAGCTGTGGCGGCAATCGCTGTCATGCGGCGAAACGCGAAACGCCCGAGATAGGGGCTTTAATTGTGCGCCTGGACGGCGGCGCGCTTTGCGTGTTGGTGCTTCAGTGCAAGGTCAGTCAAACAGGCCAATGGTATTTGAAAAGAGAGAAAGGTAGATGCATAAATGGAAGTATGATAATGTACAGAGTATGATCACGATAATAGCTGGGCACCATTGTCAATACTACAAGACTGCTTTCCTGATCAAGTCGCGCGCACGCGTTTGGCAGTATGTTCGTCGGCCTCGTCGTCATCTACCTCTTGCGCCCTCTTGTGAGATCTAGTTACTGGCATTTCACCCATCTCCAGTTTTCCAAGCGCCTTGTCGAAGAATGAAAGAATCTGGGTATAATGCTCCTTGGCATCCTTCTTCAGCGTCTTGTGCACCTCCCGGTGTTCTTTTACCAGCCGGTTCCCATAAGCCACTCTAGCCTCCTCCTTCAGCACTGCGAGAGGGGCAATAAGCTTGAAGAACGATTGCAAGAGATGCTTCGATGCCTGGCTCCAGAACGGCGAAATGTGGCTGAGATCGAGTTCGCCCTGGTGGAACTGCGCAAGCTTGGCCTCGGCCGCGACTTTCGCGCTGTCAGCCGCCCAAGCATAGTAGTACTCCGGATATTCGGTGGCCGACCATTCGGATGGCCCAGACTTCTCCGTCATTACACTGTACAGATTGTACAGGAAGGCTTCGAGGTCGTCCAAATGGTCGTTCCAGGTCACCGCAGCTTTTTCGTGTTCGGGGTCCAAGCTACGGAGTGTGGCGACCGACGCAAATATGAATGTGCCCTGTATGATAGAAGGAGAGAAGTGTGTGTAGCATGTAAGTAAGTGGTGTACAACTACTAGCCTCGAGTTAATGGAATCACGTACGGCTGGGTGGGGATTACAGCCGGCTGCCTGGAGTTCCTCGACCAAGTTTGAAGCGTCGAAGTCAATCAACACTCCCCTGAATCCAGGAGCTGCGTCTGGACCTCCGAGAATGAGATTCCCAGAAGAGATATCTCGATGGATGATAGCATCCTTCTCTCGTAGGTACAGTGTCATATGCCCTGGAGCGAATGTCAGTACTCTTCGTTTGGCTCCATCAAGAACGGGTTACTCACCAGCAATAGCATCACGCATTGCGCCGATAAGCTGCACCTCTGACGAGAAGTTGGTGATATTTAAGCCATAATGCTCCATAACAATCCGGGATTGGATCAGAGTTTGAGGACGCCCCTCGGAGTAAAGAGGGCAGTATTTCATAGTCTCGACTCCAGGAACGTGCTCATCCTCGAAAGACACCATCTGCGCAATACCCGGCACCCCTTTCGCCTTTTCAAGGAACTTCCCCTCACACACCGCATAACTCGGCCTCCAGGTGTCCTTGACAACAAGGATCCGTCCTGTCTCGGTATCCCTGACCTTATATATCATGGACCCTCGTCCCACTATATCCTTGTTGGAAAAAATGGGACGAGTGTCCGCGAGCGGGTACTCGACCTCGAGCCCCGTGCCACCAACTTTCGTGGTGATGGACCCTCTGACTTTCTTGCCACCCTCGATTTCCCATTTGACACTGTCGTCGAGGCCAATGTCAGCTGCATTGAAGGAACTGAGTCCTAAGACGAGCCGGATTAGAATCCACGGTTTAAAGTGGTAGTCGACGGCCTTCGAGATCTGTGCGCCTCGCCGGTCAAAGTGTATGATGTAAAGGTGGTGCTCGGTGATGTGAAGCAACCTGACAAATTGACGGTTTGGCTGCTGGATAAACATTTGCCTAGAATGTACAAACGACCGTGGTCAGAACGAGCATCATGACATAGCAGAGCTCTGGTTGACGTACCTCGCGTATATACCTGCGTGGCACACCATGTTGTATCGGCTGACAGTTCCGAATTCAGTGTCCTCTTCGCGCCGTACATTGAAGCAAGCCGTGACGTTTGAGTATCCCACCTCCCCAATGGCTGGGACTTCAAAGTGGGGTCCTTTTGCTTTGACAACAATGTCCGGAGACGAGAATTCAAACTCTGCATCCTGAGGCTTGGGGCCTGCGTGCATCATCTTCAACTTCTCGGCCTTATAGACGACCTGCCTCGTATCTTTCTGACTCTTCTCTCCCAGACACGAGATGATCGACGCCATGATACGCTGCATCTGCTTCTGGAGGGCGCTTGACTGTCTCGGCTTCTTCGAAATGCCTGCCCATCGCCCCTTCTTGACGTCGTAGAGGGGAGATTCCACGAGGTACTTCATGCCATCGGCCTTTCCAACGAGACCCTCGTATAGCATATCCACGAATGCATCCCTCATCTCATGCGGTTGCCCCTCGATATCTTTGCAGATGGCTGCTTTCTCTTCGCTGACATCGATGTGCCTTCCCTGGCCAGGAGCGGCGGAGCGGGTGCGGAGTCGCATGGGCATTGTGGTGGTGGTGGTGGTAGTTGAAGGAGGAAGTGGAATGAAAGCAAACTCTAAACCACCCCGACAACAGCAAACAAACCTGAACAATGGGCGCGAAAACAACGGCAAAGAAAGCCACCAAAGTTCGCAGACGCTCAAAATGGGAATTATACTTACTCACGTGCTCGACATTTTCGAAAACAGCCTTTGAATGTTTGACAGCGGGTCCTTGTGCATCAAAGCGACCTTTATTTAGCGATGAAGACTATTTTTTGCTGGTCTAATGAGTTCCCAGCCCCGACCTCTCTGATCCTGCACGGTTGCTTGGTGTTTTAGCCTTGGGCGCTTAAAAACAGGGGTCATTATCCCCGTATAGCTTGGCTTGCTCGCAGGCACAAGCAACGTGAATTCGAGGGGGGGATCTGCCAGTTTAGAGCCTTATCGCCCTGTTTCATCTCTATGCCTGCAGCCTAGAGCTAGAAGTCAGCACTGGAAGTGTATTTATAGGTATATGATCGATCAAGGGGTACAAAAGGTGGTATGGTATGTATAGTACAACTGGGGACTTTCAATCATAGGCGTAAAAAAGTGGAGAGTTGTGAAGCTACCGTATTCCTAAGCCGATAAGGGAGAAACTCGAGTGATAATATACATGGTATAATGAGGGATGCTATGCAATACGAAGAAACACAATGCGAAAAGAAGTCAAACTGGTCCTGCGTAGAATGTCCGGACACTATGCGACATGCTACTAAGAAGAGGGCGGATCAGGACTCAGACCTTCCCTGCTGACTCCGTTGTACGCCGTAGTCGTAAACGTAGCCGGTATCAGGGGTGGCTGGGTACCTTCCGCCCTCGTTTTGGGGACAGTGATACACCACTATGTCAGCGTCCGAGTTCGGCGCGGCATAGGTGGGCGGGTATCCATGAGCGGAGGGTACGTGATAATTAGAGACGCTTCCATGAGTGGAAGCCGCGGAGCTAGCCGCAGGGTATCCATCCTCATACCTGTGCCGCTTCGGGACAGGTAGAATGACTCGCTCCTGCGAAGTCCCTGGCTCAGGTTGGCTATACTCAACAGCCACAACCTGGGGATCGGAGTCCAGAGGCCGCTTTGGCACAGGCTGCGAAAGCTCTTGGAGTCTCGCCTTCAGATATTCATTTTCCTGCCTCAAATAGAGCTCTCTTTTCCAAGAGGACTGGTTCCTAGCAAGGGTCAACCAAATTATGGGCTACCACCGCTGCCCAAGACGAGATAAAACGACTCACTGGAGCGACAGCATCACCTCCCGATCTTCCCAAACTTTCTTCTCCTCTGAAATGGCCTTTTCTCGCTCCTCCAAGTGATGCTCCAAGTCCCCCGCCTTCTGCTGCCACGAATCGCTGCTACTTTTCAAGTTTCTGTAGGCCGCTTGCCAATTCCTGACTTGCGTCTCCATGGCAGTTTGTGAATGGCCGGCCCGTGCTTGAAGCGCCTCATATTCCATTCGCCGTGCCTGCTCATTCGCCCGCGCCTGAGCATTGTCCCGCTCGAGCTGCCTTATCTTGGCCGCATCCTGCTCGTTCTTCCTGAGGGCAGCGGCGAGCTCCTCGGCTCCGCTCCATTCATCGAGGTAGACCTTCCGGAGAGGCGAGGCGACAAATGGCCGGTAGCGTGCCGGGAGGAGTGCGAGATCCGGCGTAACTGCGAGGTACGAGAGGAAGAGGCGGCGAGTTGAGGGCTTGCGGGTGCTGGTGAATGGCAGGGCTCACCGAGGCAGAAATCGTTGCGGCATTTTGGACATTTTGAAGTCAGTTCGACTTCTCCTGGTCGGTTAACAGCACTTGTAAGGCAGTCGAGGCAAAATATGTGACCTATGCACCAAGAATCGGCCCATGCACCGTCAGATTGGTACTCAGGGCAGTTAAAGCCACCGGCAAATGACGACTGGACACACCGCAGGGTATACAAACAGGGTCGTCGTATTCTGAGAGGCAGATGGCGCAGATTCCCGACATCCCAGAGAAAGGGAACCCGGGAAAGAACTGAAATAGAGGACGGGGGCAAAGGAGGCTTGTGGTGGTGGTGGTGGTCAAAAAGAAAGAAGGTTGGACTGGCTGTGTCACACTGTCCAGTGGCACGAGCCGCATCTGATGGGAAGCGCGTCCAACGCGAGCGCAGTTAGGGGCTAAATTAGGTGCAGCGCGACGCGCCCGTGATATCTGAGGCGTGAATAACATGGAGATGAGCTACTTGAACATGCATTGAAACGGCCAGAATATCTGACCTGGGGTGTTGGCATTCCCCTATCTCAAGCTCCGAGACTCAGAAGCATCTTATCCGACGTGGTCGTAGAAATCTGCCACATGCCGCGTAATCGACGAGCGAGACCTCGGGCCTCCGCTTTTGAGCCTCTTGGAGGAGTACCTATCAAATTAAATAATGAGCTCTAATCCCTGTTAGATAAAATTTTCTCTTCTCTTTTATCTAGTCATGGGCCCTGGACAGTATGAACTTCCTGTTTGCGACTTCAACATTTGTTCAACATGGTCTTTTGTGGGAATGGTATACTAAATTGCCAGACAGAATGGTCTCTAATTTCCTCCCATACACTTTCTAGCCGATCGCTTCTTTCAGTCTATCTTTAAACCTCTCCTCAAGTTGAGACTCAACTTCTCCGAGCTGGCGGAGGGTATGGTGGGGGGTTATAGATGCCGGCCATTTTGATCGCCGGTGAACCCAGGTGGTGCTTCGAGCCTTCGACAATTTCCGTCCTGACCTCCATCTCGACACCATCCAACTGGACCTGGCCGCGACGGATATGCCAATCTAGACTTCAGCAATCTGCGAAAGAAGGCATTGGGATGGCATACGAAGCGACTGGGCCTTGAATTCACTGACGACCAGGCATTCAACCCAACACGCCCCCGGTTGTGCGAAGTTTGTTCGAAGTGCGACCACTCCTAAAACAGTGGTTTTTGAACGACTACGTGCTCTCTGGTCGTCTTCATACACCATCTTCGACAACATGGAGGCGAGGAATCAAAGCCGGAGATTCAATGTGGTACGTGATCATATGGGTTTCGGGTTATCGAACGAAGATTTACACCTCCTCCAGCTCCTGAACGGCGTCAAACGCGGTTCACCTTCCGACTTAGAAAGACTTGCCGACTGGGGGGAATGGCCTACCGATCTGGACCAGGCCTGCCAGGCATTTTCAGTCCTTCTTAAGCATCTCAAGCTCGAGGACGTACCTGCCCTTCACAAATGGAATCTCTGCGGCATCGAATCCGAGGACGAGGCTGCCCACGTAAAACGCAGAACTGCCTCTCAAGTGATACTCAGCGGGCTCACTAAGATGATCACCTCCGATGATACGACAAAAGCCCGCGTCTTGGAGGTCATGCAACCATACTTGCCTGGTTTTATCGCCTGGACTACTTTTTACGCCCGTCGCTCTGCCAACTTGTACTTGGAGCCCTACAAGGCGTATGCAGGGACCTACCATGCATGTTGGATTTTCCGTCGTCTCATGGAATACGGTCTGAAGGACCAGCCCGATAATCCATGTCTACCGCAGCTGGTCGAGTCTGCGCTCAACCTGTGGATGTGGGACCCCCTGGATATACCCTCGAGCATGGTTCCAGCGATATCGGCCTCGGATTATATGAGGTTCATCGAACCCACCAACCACCTTCTCCTACTATGCACCATGCATAGCGGTGCCCTCCGTATCGCAATCGACAGGATCAATACTCTCAAAAAGAAGGAACGGTGCGAACATCAACTGACTCATTCCTTCAACTTTCGGTGCGATCAATGGGCGAACACCTTCAGGAAGGACAAAGAAGGCGGAGATCGCCCCACTGCAGCACTCTGGACGATTTTGCACGTATACGAGTCGCTTAGCAGCGGTTCCGTCGTTCTCCAAAAGAACCTTGACAAGACCCCCTTTTTATCGAAAGCGTTGGCCCTGGTCGCGGAGGTAACGCTCGTCTGGCCGAACACCGGAAAGCTCTGCCTTGCAGTGGAAGTTGTGAATTTGCTGTTCCCGCCGCAATCCCTAAATGCCTTCGCGATGACCCATCAAGTCCCAGGCTTAATCAAGGCGGGTCTCTTGGATATCATTGCCAGCGGCCACCTAGTTCCCAGTATCAAGTGGCCAGGTGGCAACCCTTTGTGGCGCCTTTATCGTCTGGTTTACCACCCTCGCGTCTGCGATGCTGTTGTATCTGCGACTAACGCCATGCCTGAATCGAAGTTGAAGGCGTTGGCTGCAAACCCCGATTGGAATAAGTTTCAAGATGTGGTTAGCGATTTACGAAATGTCTATTCCGTTGCTCCTCCTCTGAATCGGAACGAAGTACCGCTGTGCGATAACCTCTTTGTACGCCCCTTCAGTTTTAGATTGATCGCTGCATTCAATACTGACCACTGGCACTGCACTGTTCTAGCATCCCACTATGAGCCAACAAGTTATTCTCAAGGATACGAAAGGTGTGCAATGCTCCTGGTGCCATACAACTGTCTACTGCTCTCGCGAATGCCAACACAAGGACTGGGATCTTTTCCATAAATCGGAGTGCACCGCTAACCGTGTTCAGCGCATAGGTTCGTCCCTCTAAACATCGTCTGCGATCGAGAACTTACACCTTATAAAGACCGACAAAT
Source organism: Ephemerocybe angulata (assembly GCA_013368325.1). NCBI lineage: Eukaryota > Fungi > Basidiomycota > Agaricomycetes > Agaricales > Psathyrellaceae > Ephemerocybe > Ephemerocybe angulata. The sequence goes on from JAACJK010000128.1 coordinate 65,189, forward strand.
TCACGGAGGCTGGGTCTCCCACAGGACTCGCACCCTCTTTTTCGTTTTCCTGCGAGGTTTGCTCCTCCGCAAAGGCATGCCACATATAAAAGACCCGCTCATCATCCCCTGGTTCGACCTCCGTACGTACCCCCATACCATGCTCCAGTTTGAGGTCGAGGAGACGCGTAGCCAGGAAACGGAATATGGCGAGGTACCCTTCGGCGACGCGCGAAGCAATGCTATAATCGATCATTTTGTGGAAAATGGCGGGAAGGTCAGGCTAGTTGGGTTCATCGCGGAGCTTGGGGAATACCATGTGTTTGCCCTTGCGTGGTTCAGGCGCGTTGAGCTGGGACAGGGAACCGGGCCTCGAATGTGGCACTCTGTCGTGAGACCTCTTGGCGTTCATGTTAGGGTTGTTAAAAGACCGTGGCCTTGAACTTGTACTTTATCGTTTCTTGACGCCCAAGGCAAACTTCTTGGTGAATTTATTGACTGTGGCGGAGCCCCACCGTATCATTTACCAAAATCCTCGCTACAGGAGCAGGTAGTGGTATAGGATCTAAGCCTCGTTGATAGTAGACAATTTCCCTTCCTTCAGTCGTGGACCCTGGACTTGCCAGTGCTGCGGTTTGAAACCCCTGGGCTTTGCGGGAAATGGTATACTGCCAGTACAGGACCATGAATCGTCTGGAGTTTGCCTACTTCTTTGCCTATCCTTCTGCAAAACTGCTGGTGGGGCGCAAGTTCGTGTGAGTTTGATCGCCGGTGAACGCACCCTGGTTGGTCATCCCAACTTCCGTTCCTACCTCTATCTCGACACTATCCAACTGCTTATCTGGACCTGTAGACGACGGATCTGTCAACATAGGACCTTCGGAAATCTGTTAAAGAATCCGTTGGGATGGCATACGAAACGGATAGGCCTTGAAATCACTAACGAGACCCGGCATTCAAGTCAACCCAGAACGCCCTTCGTTGTGCGAAGTGAGACCATTCATAAAGGAGTGGTTCTTCAACAACGAGATCCTCTCTGGTCGTCTGTATACACCCTCTTTGACAACTATGGACGCGAGGAATCGAACCCGGGGGTTCAACGTGGTACGTGATAATTAGCGTTCTCGGTTGCCCACAGAGGAGGATTGACTCCTCCACAGCTCCTGGACGGCGTCAAACGCGGCTCACCATCCCATATCGAAAGGCTTGTCGAGGAATGGCCCGCCGATTTCGACCAAGCCTGTCAGGCATTTTCAGCTCTTCTTGAACATCTCAAGCTCGAGGATGTACCTCCCCTCCACATTTGGAACCAATTTGGCCTTGAGTCTCGCAATGCACTTTTCACCGTAAAATGCAGGACTGCTCTTCAAGCGACACTCAACGGACTAGACCAAATGAGCGGCTCCGATGATGCGACAAAATCCCGCGTTTTGGAGGTCCTGGAACCGCACCTGTCAGGTTTGATCTCCTGGGCCACTTTCTTCGCCCGTCGCTCTGCCATCCCGTCTTTCGAGCTCCCCAACGCATATGCAGGCACCTTCCACGCATCGTGGCTGTTTCGTCGTCTCTTGGAATATGGTCTGAATAACCACCCCGATAACCCCTCTCTATCTCAGCTAGTCGAGTCCGCGCTAAACCTCTGGATGTGGGACCCTCTGGATATGCCGCGTGGAGCTAAATTCGCCTCAAGAATGGTTCCACCGCTGTCGGCCTCGGATTATATGAAATACATCGAGCCCACGAACCACCTTCTTCTACTCTGCGCCATGGATAACGGTACCCGCCGTATCGCACTTGAGAGGATAAACACCCTCAGAAACAAGGAATGGCGCGGACAGTTAACTCATTCCTTCAACTTCCGCTGTGATCAATGGGAAAACACCTTCAAGAAGGACAATAAAGGCGGGATGGTCGCCATTGGAGCATTCTTCAAGATTTTGTTCGTGTATCAGGCGCTTAGCAGCGGCTCCGCCGTTCTCCGAAAGAACCTCAACAAGACCCCCTTTTTATCAAAAGCGTTGGGTCTGGTTGCGGGGGCAACGCTCGCCTGGCCAAACACCGAAGAGCTCTGCCTTCCAGTGGAAGCCGTGAACCTAGTGTTCCAGCCGCATTTCCCAAATGCACTTGCGATGACCCACACACTGCCGCGTGTGATCAATTCGGGTCTCTTGCATGTCATTGCCAACGCCCTCCTGGTGCCCAGTATCAAATGGCCTGACGGCGGCGACCCATTGTGGCGGCTATATCGCTTGCTCTACTACCCTCGTGTCTGCGATGCTGTTACATCTGCAATCAACGCCATGCCTGATACAACTCTCAAGGCCTTGTCTTCAATCCCCGATTGGAAGAAATTTTACGGTGTTGCTAGCGATCTACGGAACGTCTATGCCGCTGCTCCTCCTCGGAACGAAGTGCCGCTGTGCGATAACCTCTTTGTACGCCCCTTCAGTGATCGCTGTATTCAATACTGACCACTGCACTGTTCTAGCATCCTACTATGAGCCATCAAGTTATTCTCAAGGATACGAAAGGTGTGCAATGCTCGTGGTGCCACACCACCGTCTACTGCTCTCGCGAATGTCAGCAAAAGGATTGGGACCTGTTCCACAAAGCGGAATGCACCGCTAATCGTGTTGAGCGCATAGGTTTGACCCTTCCCAACAGCATTCGCGAACCCCCACTCACGCAATCGCATGTTCTCACTACAGACCGGCAGCTTCACGGAGGCTGGCTCTCCCACAGAACCCGCGCCCTCTTCCTCGTCCTAATGCGAGCCCTGCTCCTCCACCCGGGCATGCCCAACATCGAGGACCCGCTCACCGTCCCCTGGTTCGACCTCCGTACGTACCCCCATAACATGCACCAACTCGATGTCGAGGACATGCATAATCAGCTGACGGACTATGGGGAGGATACGTTTGGTGACGCACGAAGCAAGGCTATACTCGATGAATTTGTTGAGAAGGGAGGAACAGTCAGGCTGGCTGGGTTCATCGCGGAGTTTGGGGAGTACCATATATTTACGCTTGCGAGGTTCAGACGCGTTGAGCCAGGACTGGGAACTGCACCCCGGGTCTGGCACTCTGGCCTGATGCCTCTTGGAGTTCATGTTAGGGTTCTCAGAAGACCGTTTCCCTGAACTTGTAGTACTATATCATTCCTTGACCCCAAGCCGAACTCTTGAGGTGCATTCATTGTTCGGCAAGTTTGTAGAGGCCGTACATCTACTAATAGACCTGTGACGAGCCACTGGTCACGAGTCTAACGTGGCTGCTAGTTGGCGGACACCTCGAGTTTTCTCTCTCAAATCTCACTACGCATCATGTTCAGGGTGAACCCGAATCGCAGTTTCGACCTTGTAGGCCCATTCATGTTCTATTTCTGGCGTAATGTCACATACTCAAAGAGCATTAACAACGTTTTAGTTGCTTCAAGCTGTTGAACGCGGCTCTCTTACCCACATCGAGCAACTGGCCAGGGAAGATAGGTGGCCAACCGACCTTTCACAGACAAAACGGGCTCTGGCTGCTCTCTTGGGCCAATTGAAAGCTGAGGACGTTCCCATCCGCTCTAGCTGGCGTAGCGTTCTCGTGGAGTCCGAGCATAAAAAGAACAGACGCGTCATCGGGGCGATCTCTTTTGGTCTGCAGCAACTCGAGGGGCTGGAAAACGACGCGGAAACGAAACCACAGGTCTACGCCATCCTTCAACCGAACCTTACGGGCTTGATCTCTTGGACTTGGTTCTTTGCGAGGACCACCTTTCGACCGACCCCCGACACAAGACTCGATATCTACCCCACACACTCTCAGGCGGCATACATCTTCCACCAACTTCTCCTATTTGGCCTTACGGATGACACGGAGAACCCGTTGCTCCCTCTTGTGGTCCACAGATCACTGGATATCTGGCTCTTCGACCCTCTCGCGGAGCTCCAATCTCACCTGAAGCCATTTATCCTAACCGACGAACAGTACACCACCTGGGTTGGCCCAATTCTCAATCTCCTCAGACTGTGTGTCACCGAAGATACGTTGTGCAAAATCTTGGTCGAACGGATGAATGCGTGCCAAGATAAAACCTGGCAAAAGCGCTTGGTTCAATCCTTTACCTTCCGCTGCACGCAATGCATAGAGGTACAACAGCAAACCAGAGATCCAGATCGAGCTGTTCTGGGTCTCAGAATGGTTCTTGCACTCTCTCAAACGCTCTCAGGGGCGTATGTTTTGAACAGGGAGCTGATGAAGAGTCAATTCTCGGCTTGGGTGCTCGGTCGGGCCTTGGATATGTCCATCTCTCTTTCGCGGCGCGGAGAGGTTTCGGCGGCCGTAGGGGTCGCCTCCATGCTCTTTCAGGGGAATCGATTTAATCGGGCGATTGAAGTTGTCCACGTCCTTCCCGCCGTTCTGAAAACTGGGTACCTGAAGGTCATCATCCAAGATCTTCTCTCTCCCCAAGCCCCTGGATCGGAACCGTTCTCAAAATGGCCTTTCGGAAATCCATTGAAGTTGCTCTCCCTCGCTCTTTACCACCCTCGGGCCTGGAACGCTTTCGCCCACGCCGTTGACTTGATCCCGGAGCCGACTCTGGCCAAATTGAAGTTGAATTCTGAGTGGATGGTTTTTCAGGCCTCCACTTCCCCTTACGCAGAAGCCCATCGGGATGTCTTGGAGAAAGGCAATGAGGCGATAGTATTGCTTTGCGATAACATGAAGGTGGTGTGCATATCTTGTTGACTACAGAGGTGCTTGTGCTTACGCCTGCCCACTTCTTAGCATCACGAAAAAGGTGCAGAACCGCTTATCGCCGGATGCTCCCACTCTATAATGCAATGTTCGCGATGCAAGTCCAACGTGTACTGTTCTCCTGAATGTCAGAAAGAAGACTGGGCGATTCATAAGGACGAGTGCGCGATGAATCGCATCCGTCGCATAGGTATGTAACCCTGCTTATTAGGAATGTCCCACTGACGAAGGAGTTGTTTGCAGATCTACAAGCAGATAGTGCATGGATATCTCACCGAACACGAGCTCGGATGCTAAAGCTCATTGGAACCCGTCTCCAGAACCGTATAGACTCAGCGGAGTTGCTACATTCGCCCGGGCTAATCCCGTTCATGGACGGGACCAAGTACCCGCCAGGTTACCAGCAAATTAACGCCCGCTCCTTCCGGGGGATGCAACGTGGCGGGCGTCCGATATTTAACGGAAGGAGCGAGGCCATGTTCGATCTGTTCGCTGATAAGAGCGACCAGTTCGAGCTGGCAGCATTCAAGGTAGAGCTTGGGCAGTATTATGTAATTGCGCTGGCTCTATTTCGGTCCCTTCATGCTTTCGCGCAAGGCGAGATCGAAATTTCCTCAATCAATGGGTCGAAGAGGCCTGAAGTACAGAGAACTTTACGGGCCCTGGAGCCACTGACTGTGTATACTCGGTACTTCAATGTTTACGACTACCATGTAGACGAGTGCCGTACATCAGCAAGTAGTCCATAGTTCGATAGTTTAACGTGAATATTCTTGAACGATATCCTTCACGCGCCCGTCAACTTTTGTAAGCACGTAAATAAGGTCTTTCTGCACACATTATCAGCGATCACAAATTACCTGGATGCATGAAGTGACATACCCAAAGCTTATCTCTTCTCTCCTTGCCATCCTCACCGAGCGTATGATCACTAGGCTCCTCGACTCCGTAAAGGTTGAGGTATGCGCCCCTCAACCTGTCAGGATCGTCTGATCCCCCGACTGCTGCATACACGAGCTGCCGCGAGCCACACTCGGTGGATCGGGCGAGTATTGACTTGATGAGAGAGGTTAGGAGAGCACGCACACCAGTGGTATCCCTCAACAGTTCTGAGTGGCAGAGGCCTGGATTTACCGTGTTCACGATAACTGGCGTGTCCTTCAGCAGTTCTGCGAGCGATTGAGTGAAGAATGTGCCGAGGACTGTTAAGATTGGTTCCGGTAAGCTTCAAGGTGTTCTGCGCAGAGGAACGACCTTCAACTTACGCTTCGACTCCATATATCGGGATCCCATTCTCCTACAGAAACATTTGGTCACTGTCACGGACAACGAGAGGGGGTTGAGAGACGCACGGCACAGAGAACTCTTTGGAGCTAATGAGTTCGAACGCATTCGGTGCCTTGTACACCTCGTCTGGGAAGTCGACCCAGAAGTGGGTTTCGCTGCCAACGACTACGAGCCTGGGTTTAACGCCGGAATTCTTCTTCGCAGTCTCCACCAGCCGCGGAGCCAACAGCAAGCAGAGAAGATCTGTGGACAAGTTATTGACCTGCAGCCTATCGGCAGTTTGGACGGTTAGAAAGTGGGTATTTCAAGGTTGCCTGTCACGTACGTCGTCTCCCACCCATCCGAGCTTGTGTCATACTCCTCTGTTGCTATCGCCGCGTTCGCAACGACGATATCCAGACGGCCGCCGTCCTTCTCAAATCTATCTGCGAATGCAATCACAGAAGAGAACTGGGCTAAATCGAGGAGCCAGAGCTCAGCGGCACCGTACCCAGTCTCTTCTTTGACCTCTGCAAAGGAAACACTTGTCAGCATACCATGTCTAGTCCATGTTCGAGGTTGGCATGGGACTCACGAGCGATCGCCGCCTCCCCCCTTTGCTGGCTCCTACAAGCCAGGATGAGCCTCCCAGGCTTCATCCGCGCAAGATGCTTCGTACATTCGAGGCCCAGTCCGGTATTTGCCCCGACTACGAGGACAGTCAGGCCAGTCAGATCCGCAGTCGGAACAGGGGGGATAGCAGTAAACTGGTCACGGATGAAAGCGAGGAAGGACTTCTTCATGGTTGTAGGCGTTCCGTTGTTGCGTCATATCCCTTTGAAGTCCCCTTTATATACCAGCCCCTACACCACGCTCCAGCCCGTGAGGCTCGTGCTATTTCAGACTGACATAGCGACCGGGACGTTGTTGACAATGTCCTATTCATGATCGGTGATCAAGCTTCAGGATCCGCCACCAGGGGCCGCGTGGACCTTGCTTCAGCTTTCGGCTTAAGGCCTTAAGCGCATTCCAATGGACTGCCCTTTTTCTTGAGGAGTATTTGGGTCCCAACATCGGGGGAATTTCACAGGCCGGCACTGCTGAGAAAGAACCAGAAGCTTTCACCACGAGTCTATATTAGAAATAGGAATACTCAACAGACGATTCGAGGCGAGAAGGGCAAAAGAAGAGACCCAGAAATTAGAATGTTCGAGTGGCGTGTGGTGGCAATCAATGACGGAGGCCATCGGCGAGCTTTGCACTGACGGCATCTCGAGCTCACACTCTGCATGCTGACTGTGAAGTGCTACGGACAGTATAATCAGCAGTCTTCTACGGAGCGAATGGAACGGTTCATTGTCAATGCAATTCACGAAACGCCCGGCAAGCGTGCAAGCGTCTACGCGCCAAGCCCCACAGCAGTTGAAGCGGGCGATCAGGGAAGAATACAAGCTTGACGTGAGATCTGTTTAAAGATACAACAGTTGCTAGTCGATACAACGTTTAAAGAGTACATAAACCTCAACCCTAGCGCGGACGTCAGTTAGTCTAAAAACCTCCCGTAAACACATCCGATAGACTCACCAAAATTCTAGTAATACACTGATACAGCCAAAACTCGGTCTCAACCCAGGGCTCGCCGTTACCGAAGGGGTTCTGAATCAGAACCAGCGTGAAGACAGTATGATCCCCGCACCGGAACTGCATTTCAGCCAGTGCCAGGTTCTCCTTTTCCCCATGTTCAGCGTAGTACTTGACGAGTCGCTGTATTCTGCGGTCCTGGAGCTGGTCCCAGGTGAGCTCCGACGGATCTCCTTCGACCTGTTCGCTCAACCCGTGGACCTTCAGGTACTCATCTATAGGGATCGAGCGCCGCTCGTACAGGTCGATTCGCAGTACCGACTTGTGGTTTGTGCCGCTGATGCTGTAGGTGTACGCCGCACTCCTGCAGGCGAATTCGAGATGCCGGCGGCGCAGCGTTTGGGTATAATGAAGATTTCCAGAGACCTTGCGCTCTGACGACGGACGGGCGCTTAGCGTTTTAAGAATAGAGGCGATGGACTGGACTTACTGTCATAAGCCTCTCTCGCCTGGCGGCATTCTTCGCGATGTTGCGCTTTCCAGTCTGCCTTCTGGCATTCTTCACCGCAGTAGGACATGGTATGACAGCCGGCGCACACCTTGCCAATCGGCGTAGGGGGCGACACATGTCGCGTTGGGCACTGTGATAGCAGAGGTTAGCTTCATTTCAGCAAGTTAAAAAGCGAAAAGACATTACCCCGAGATTATCACAGGCCGTCGTGTCCCAGATTCCATCCTCCACTCCGCATCCCGTTTCAACAGAACGACAGAGGAAAATCCAAGAAGCCTCCCAACCTGTGCCCGAGAGGAAATGGTGGTCCCTGTACCTAGCCCCACGATGGCGCTTCAGGACGTTATCCACTTCAGGTGCCACCTTTGGGTAACCTTCAACCAGCCGCTTCGTCCGGTCCATCATCTGGGAGAGCGCAAGGGTGGTCTCTTTGTCCTCCCGCCTGATGGTTTGCATCCCTTCGATCATAACTGGAATGAGTCCAGATGACAGCATCTTGCGGTGGACAGCGATGCTCAGCCTGCGGTCGATCGCACCATATTCTTCGACCATGTCTTGGGCTCTGGACGCAGTCCTGAAAGCCAGAAAACGCGCCTGTCGATCCGCAGGACCTCGTTTACTTTTCGAAAGCACCCAGGTCTCCAGCGCCTCGGTGAAGATTTGGAAAAAGTCCGACTTCATGATGAGTCTCGAGAGGTTCTCGTCCATGAAGAAACTTGCAGCGATTGATAGAACAGTTTCGAGGAAAGCCGAGGCTATGCCGGGATCCACAAACTTGGGTGGCTGCATGCCGCTGTGTAGCGCCGGTCGTTCGTTGTACATCTGCTCCACCTCGCCCCCTCGTAGCTCCATCCGCCTCGCCTCGTCGGCTCGCTTAACCAGATTTTCGATTGCCAATGATCGTAGGGCCTTGCCGTCCGGTTCCTTCGTGCGGCACAGGAGGACGTCGTACACTCTGAAGCGGCCTTCGCCCGCCATGATGAAACTGAACAGTGTAGAGACAGGACACCTGGCGTTGGGACCAGTCAGGAGAACGTATGGAACTCCCTTGTTCTGTAAAGTCCAGGCTCGCAGCGTGAAGTCGACGATCTTGGGTGTGCTGAACATCTGCTTTCGGATTTCGAGAGACGCGTTACACGCCATATGGACGATAGAGAAGCAAGGCTTGATGGGGTCGTTGAACTGGAATCCGCCCAGCTTGCTCGTGTCGACGGGGTTGGGGTAGTACGTGAGGTAGAGTAGCCAGTCCATGATCATGTCGAGCTTGGGCAGGATCTTCGCAATCATCCCTCGAAATGGTGTGAGGGGCACCTGTAGGTCAGCGTGTATAGCGCCACTCGAGTACACCACGCCGAGATTTGATGCGTCCCGGTCAAGAGAGGGTAGTCCTCGCCTTTCTTGGGCCGCTTGAAGGGTATCGGGTGGACGTGCAGCAGAACGGCGTCCACGACGTCCAGGACGAAGTTTTCTGGGGTAAGTTCGCCCGTGAGGGTGATCAAGGCCGGCAGATTGTTCGGTTTGCGGGCACGTCGAATCGACTGGTGCGAAATGCAGTTAGATTTGACTTGGACGCTTAACTAGAACTGGAGAACACATACCTCCTCGTTGACCCCGCATCCCCGTCGCATGTCCAGTGGGAATTGGTTGTTGGGTGGGAGCTTGAACTTGAAGCCAGGAGGCATCTTGATTCCTGGCGGCATGGTGGTAAGAAGTTAAGATGTGTTGCTTGAGTGGCGGGTGAGAGCAACTTTTAAAGGAGTCAATGGAACCATTTGATAGTAGTCAACAAACGAGAGGCGATACCCTTTTGCCACTTTACTGGGAACCCTAACCTTAGTGCCCAGATGACGTCTACCTGCATCAATCGCCCATTGTTCAGCTTTCTCACCTTTTCACACTCAGACCGAGTCATTTCTTGGTCATTTCAGCCTCCAGTGGCTCGAGCAGCTCGAGAAGAATATAGTAAAGCGCCATGCTAGAGGCCGCATCGACGTTGCGTAGCAAAACCATAGGATCATTGACAGATACTTTAGCGCGGACTTGGCGCGGACAGTCTGCCGTCTATGAAATTTGGTTGGGCGCCCTGCTTCTCATTCAAAGTTTTGTAGGATTTATCCTTTCAAGAGAGTGTCGTCAAGACTCCCTCACCCTCTCTCAGCATTTTGCCTCCGCATGCCAGCTTGAGCCAGCCAGATCCGGCCACTCCAGGCGGGTTGGTGATCAGGGCGCTCCTACCTGCAAAGCAACCCACAAGCAGGCCTCGGAATTCGATTCAGCCTTGCCAGGACTCTTGTTCGATCTCTCAAAGACGAACGTGCCCATAGGGCGCCTATCTTATCTGCCGATTCGGCGCATCGAAGGCCATCATATATTTTAACTCCGCTTTACCCCCAGAAGCCGGCCTTGCATGCGCAATTGCCTATCAACTCATAGTCTCATACCAACATGTCCGGTGAGACCGCACAATATCTGAGAGGATATGCCCCTAATAACTAGCATGCAGCAACAGCACTTATTCTCGGGCCACAGGCCAAACTGGACAACAGCTGCTCCAATCGCTGCTGTCGTCATCGTTCTACTCGCGTGTCGGCGAGTATGGAAGGCGAACCACCGCGCTGGAGAAGATACCTGCGGACCTTCAAGACAAGCTCGAACAGCACACAATCGACTTTGAAAAGCTCGACACCAGTGGACTGAACGCGAAGCCTTGGGACGTGGTCTTCATTACGTGCGTTCGACGCGTTCAAAAGGATGAACCACAGCGCTTATTCGTCAGATAGTCTTGGAACGACTCGCAAGAATGCTGGGAGTGCAGAGAAGTTTGTGAAGATTGACAGAGAGTACGTCGGAGGTCCCATCATAGGCCGTTCAAGTTCCCAGTCGCCTGTGGAACTTGTAATCTCTCAGCTGAACGTTGTTTTACTTTGCAGGTATGTTATCAATGCTGCCAAAGAGGCCAAGGTGTCGGACAACCAACGCCTCGTATACCTCTCTGTACGAAACTCTGATATTCAGGCGTCCTCGTGAACCTGACAATCCCTTCAGTCTGCTGGTGCCAACTCGAGCGCCCCTTTCTTGTATCCCCAGTCAGTAAATCTTGCTGGACCAGAGCACCCCGACTGACTCCTTGCAGGAGCAAGGGCCTTACGGAGGAAGGTCTCGCCAGGCTTGGCTACAAAGACACCATCGTCTTCCGTCCCGGCTTCCTGGCCGGCACCGACCGCGGCGAGACGCGCGTCGCCGAGTCTATCTTCGGGTGCGCAGTCCTTTGTAACCCACTTATCAACCCGTGCTCACTCGGCCGTCTCAGAACCATCACAGGCTTCCTTTCTCACTTCAGCAACTCGCTGGAAATCAACGTAAGTGCACGGTCCATGCCATTCTCCGCCAGCTCATCTCGCGTGGTTAGATCGGCACGTTGGGCAAGGCCCTCGCGGTGGCGGGCAAGCTGGGGAGCGACAACCTCCCCCTGCCGCTGGTGCTACCAAGGTAACCCTTAAAGATGGAACGTCGTACACGGTCATTGGCAATGCAGGAGCGATCGAGCTCGCCAAACTTGACTTGTAAATACGATGGTTGAATGAAGATAGCATGCAGTATGAAAACAATATGGGAAGGTATGAATGACAAGGGTATATGCTCCTACTGATAGCCTGGATCCTGGTGATGTCTGCCTCTACTTTTCCGCTGCGACCTCCGCGCCTCCTCCGCCTTCGTCGCCGCGACGAGCTGCTCATAAGGCGAGATGCCAGGCGACGCCCTCGCAAACGGATACCCAGAGCTATACGGGTCCATCTCCGCGCCATTCAGCGCATCCGTGCTGCGACTCGTCGCCCCAAGCCTCTCCACCTCCCCATACACCTCAAGCCCCGTCGACCGCCCGGGCACCGGCGACATGTCCGCCTGCGAGAGCATCGACCCGCGCGCGTGCTCCGTGTTCGCGTTCGTCGTCGCCGCGTGCTGCAGCGGCGGCGGCGGCTCGAGGTCGAAGTCCATGCTCGTGATCGTCGAGCGCACCTCCGGGTTGAAGTGGCGGCTGCGCCGCCGGACGTGCACGGGCGTGAGGGTCCCGTACGTCTGCATGCGCTCCTCGAGCTCGACGCTGTAGCGGTTCGGCGTCGTGTCGAGGTCGAGCGGGGCGCGCGGCTCGCTGGGGGGCACGAAGCCCGGGAGCGGCTGGATGATGGGGCGGCTGCGTTTGCGGTACCACCGGCGTCCGAAGATGAAGCCGACGATGAGGAGGGCGAGCAGGAGGAGCGCGCCTATGACGGCGCCTGCTATCGAGCCTGAGCTTAAGGGCGCACTTTGCGAGTTCGCTCCGGAGGGCGCTGCGGTGCTGCTGGTGTTCAAGGGTATGTCGGCTGTTTGGACGCTGACTGTGTTGGCGGTGTGGTCGAGGACGACGAGGCGGTCGAGCGTGAGGGGTGTTTGTTCGTCGTTCCCGTTGTGCACGACTGTGAGGGTATGGTTTCCGTAGGGGAGTAGGGGGGTTTGGAAGAATTCTTGGTTGTAGAGAGTGGGCTTTCCGGGTCGCTGGCGAGTTACCGTGTAGAACAAAGGGTATTGGAGCTTCGTCGTCGATTGAATATGTGGCGAGGGAGGAGGGATGGGACATTCTTCTGGGATGAACCCGTACCATGACACGCCGGTACCTGGCGCTGGATTGGCAAGAGCAAGGAACTATGTTATGTTTGAACTTACCTGTGAAATTTGTGGTCATTCTCCCTCCGCCTCGATGTATACATTGAAAGTCCCTATCCGGCTCCAACTGTCGTCATAGAATATCGAGTTATCTTGGTCGTCGATTGATTAAAGGCAGGTTTGTCGGTATTGTGGGGTTGGGGGATGGTACATAGTCGATATAGTCCAGCCAGAATGTTTTGTTCCTTACTATCCTGACCGTTATGTTGTGGACACCAGCTCCAATGGAGGTAAAGTCGCCACAGCGGCCAGTTGTTGAGGGGGTATGGAGTAATAGGCGAAAAGGGACGATCCTGTCGTCGATGCTGCAAGTCCAGCGGGGTCGATAGTCCCTGATTGGTTCACCGCCTGCAGTGTCCCAAGACTTTCGAGTCGGTTCCTGCGTTGGGAGATTAGGCGGCCTACCCTGCACCTCGCTGGTGGCGGACGCACCTTCGTACAGGAATGAAACGTCGCTGACGTGTGGACCACTCCGTGCAGTGTACCCAGGAACGTAGGCCCAAAGTTCCCCACCCTGTCCTGACTCCCCCGGCTATCGACCTGCCAGGGGCCGACATACTGAATCTGGGCATCTGTGTCGTCGACTATGACCCGCCGGGTGGGTATAGAGGTGCCGTTTGTCGGGATTGACATCAAGAATGCAGCGGCATAGAGATTGCGCTGTTAGATAGTGGGAGACAACCAGGAAGGAAGTCCTGTGGAGAACTTGGCCTGAAGCTACTTAGCAAGGCCGTAAGGATTGATCAACATCTCGCTGTTGGGAAAATATAGCAGAGAAGACTTATGTACGCACCTGCAAACGGCAGGGGATTCGGAGGAAGGCAGTGTGATGATGTGTGCGAATGTAGTGGGCGTTCTTGGGCGTCCTACACCCCTGGTGGTTGAGATCGGATGCGAACTCGGAGGCACATAAGTATTGGATTGAAGAGGTTGCCCTGGTTCTGCTGATCATGCGGCTGGGCATTTCGCGACGCCTCCCAAACAAATCCGAGTCGCAGATAGCGTCATCATCATGTTTGAGGGCCTTGCCGGACCCTGTCCAGATGTTCCTTTCATCAAAACAAACCTTGCGTCTCAGCTGAGCAAGTACATACGCGTGCTCTCGAGCTGTGTGCATCCTGTGCGAATTCTCTCGCCGGGAGCTCGGAATTACCTGAGTATCGTCCTCGAGGAGATGCATAAGTCGCAAGTTCTCTCAGGGAAAGGAAGGCCTGGCTTACTGTGCAATTTGGCTGGGCTTGGACTGAAAAGATGTCTTCTTGATGAGCGTCGCCATGAGAGCAGGGCGCCAACTGCCATTGGCGCCAATCGGGCCTCGGCGGCGTCGCCACAATCAGAGAGAGACCACGCCCTACCACGCCACGCGCGTCGGGTAGGCCGGTCGATACGGCGTCAAGCGCGACCGCTGGCGTCTATTTAGATGAGCCTCTCAGGGGGGTCAGGGAGGAGAAACACATAAAGAGTATCATGCGCAGCGCCATCGGTCCGAAAGGTGAGCCATATAGCTCTAAAGCAGGCCCCAGCGGCATGTGCTAATACCATCTTTTGCACTCGCTCATACCGGGTTGCAAGGCGATAAAGGTCTCAATATAGACGACTTCCGCCATGCCGAATCGCTGCGAGTTGTATCATGACACAGGCTTGTATCTTTGGATTCAGTCCGCTGCCGTCCTCCATTTCCGGTGAGCATCGCATGGTAGCCAAAGCCGCCTTGAATCCTTATAATTTCGCTCACTAGCTGCAGGCGCCGATCTTACCCATACTTACCCCTCTTATTAGGACGGATGTGCTGAACAACCTTCCCAGAACCAGGGGTTATGGAGTACCCGGCCAACCGTCTGCTTGTTTGCAGTGCTAGACTCGAAACCAGCTCCGTAGGGGTGATTTTTGGGGGATTCCCTTTAACACCCATCCAACACCCATCTTACTGAAATCTCCAGGAACGGCTGGTCTCGAGCCTAGTGCAGTGCTGCTTGTGGGTGATTTTTGAGATATTGACTCGAGAGCTTGTCGGGAGCTCAGGAGCGCTATGTATACCTTGTTTCGTGGCCTCAGCATGTCCTGCCTTTACCCGGGGTGAACAGGGAATGAGGAGAAGAGGACCAGTGATATGGCCGGATCACGCAACGATGACGGATCAAACCACGCGGATTCGGAGATTCCTATTTGGGCTTGTTTGCTCCTCTGCCTGGCAGTGGAAGAGCTGAGCTCGTCGTCGTCGCTCACGACGAGCTCCTCATCGTCGACGTTGTTCCAAACCCACAAACCCCCTTCCTCCCCTCCCACTTCATTCTTTCATCATGGCCGACAACGGGAATGGCAACAACAACGGCGGCAATAACAACAACAATGGTAACGGCAATGCCAACACCAATACTGCATCGAGCACGACGACCCGCCTTATCATCCCAGCAAGCGCCCCGGCTGGCGAGATCGTCTTCACCCAACCTCTACCGACGGTGACATCCTACAAAGTCGCCGTATGTGACATTCCCGCGGCAGCACGACCACAGACCACATTGGAGGAAATACGTATCCGGTGGGCCGACGACGGTATCATCGCTGGAACTGCAACACAGGTCGTGTGGGATCCTTATTCGTACCAAATGAGCAACCCGAACACGCCCCTGCCTCAAGCGGTCTGCACCTTGATGATTTGCGATGAGCGAGGGTTTGGGGCGATGAGGAGAGCTGGTACTTGGCCGAATAACGCTCTGCAGTTCGCGCTGTACACACCTCAGGCGTACACCCCTCTGGCTAGTGGTGAGCAGATTCCTTTAGCTTTTAGGCCGAGAAAATGGGCTCATATTGGTCTTTAGGTTGGAAATGCACGATATGTAATGGCGCCATGTCGACGGCGACGCACCCTGCTGCAATCAGCTTGCTGGTGACGATCCTCATCTGCCTCCTATCCGGATTCCACCTCCTCCGCACTACGAACAACCGCTAGAAAAATGTTGATTCGTTCCTTTGGACATCATCGGACTCTCCTTACCATTTTTACCACCATCTTACTCATATCAGCATACCACGCACGCCCGAACACTCATTCTTTTCGCTAATGTCTAATCATCCTTCACCTTTCTTAGCGGACAGTTATTTTCTTGACATGACTTTGGACACCTGTTTCTTCACCCACGACCCCTGTTACTCCTTGCTGCTTATGTTTCTTTGGGTTTTGTTACAGATCGGACTAATAAGATTAGATGCTCATTTCGGACCGTTCAGCTCGTTAACTTCTTGACTTCTTGACCATTGCTCCAGCCTAACTTCAACCCGCCCTGCCCCCAATTTCCGAGGAACCGAGCGTCAATCAAGTAATCGAAAAAGTTTGTCAGCATTTGGACTGGAAGGGTCTGCGACGGGGCGGCGCTTAACTCTTTTCTCTCCTTCTCCCTTCCACCATACCGCTTACTGAAACTTTTCGTGACAGGAACCACCTACTCGACCCTGCGTAACAATGCCTTCTTGAGGCTGAAAATTACCTGGCATCGCCTCAAAGGGCGGTCCACCTGTGCTTCAACCTGCACATCATGTTCCCTGGATCCAACGCCTAACCATCTCTCTTCTCTCGGGACATCTGCTCTCTGCACTAAGTTAAACGCCCCTATCCAGGCGAATGATCTTTTTCAATGACCTGATGCCCAGAACTTGACTTACAAGCCCCGATTAGACCCGATGTCGCTCTGTCATGATCAAATTGCCTCTGGGAACATTCGAGGGTTCTCGGCACCACAGCCTGCCTGACCACGGCGACGACAACAAGCCACGCTGCTTCGGACCTTCTTCTTTTCCTACTTCGTCTTCATCTGAGCTTTCTCCTTCGTTCTTTACGCTGCTGCGAGCAGACTCTTTCGACACTCTTTCGATTCTTGGACAGTCACGACAGTGAAGGATGGCTGATAATGGAGGAAATACGGGGAATACTGGGAATGGAAATGGGGGGGTAGGGAATGGGGGGAATGCTGGTAACGGAGGAAACGCAGGAAACGGTAATGGGGGAAACGCAGGGAATGGGGGCAACACAGGCAACAATGGCAACGGAGGAAACGCTGGCAATGGGGCCAACGGAAGCAGCGGACGAATGCAGGAACGACGACTATCCCCATCATCCCCTCCACAGCGCCAGCAGGCATGCTCATGATAACCCAACCCCCGCAATCCGCCACATCCTACTACAAAATCGCCCCGGGCAACCTCATCACCTTCGGGTGGAACGCCTCCTACATCATCGTGCACCCCACCTCGCTCACCGTCAGCGCGTTCTGCAACAACGGGAACCACTACCCGGTCGGGTCTGACCCGAGCGGACGCATACCCGGGGATGCGACGGAGGTGGTGTGGGACCCCTATGCGTATCAGACGGCGCATCCGCAGCTGCCGCTCCCCAGGACGTGTGCACCTTGGCGATTTGCGATGAGAGGGACTATACGGCGTCGAGGAGGGCGGGGTATTTGAGCCCGAATACGCAGTTGCAGTTTGCGATGTATACGCCGCAGCCGTACACGCCTCTCGCAAGTGGTGAGTTTTGAAATCTTCTTTGATGGGCTCTGATTTGTGTAGGGATGGATGGATTGCTGAAGATGTGATACCTCTTTTTTAGGTTGGACGTGTGCAATCTGTAACAGTGGTGTGTCGACGGCTGCACATCCTGTGTTTGTGAGCTTGGTCGTCACCCTGTTCATCTGCTTCTTCTCTGGCCTCAACCTCATCCGTCGAGGGAATGTGGTGCGGGTTCATCAAGATTAGGGCCTCTCAAGCCGTCTTCCTTGAAAACGAAGCCTAGGCTGGCTAAGTATGGATCGGTCTCGAACTCTTTCGTTTCGCCTTATAATCTCCGGACATCTATTTCTATGCATGCTTCCCCAAGGAACACTCATCCCGTCTGCATTGGCTGTGCTTTCATTGCTATCTATCCCTATCCCTTAACCATCTAATCTTCATAATATGTACCATACCCATACATCACCCGATCCG